>VZTU01031807.1:0-212395 GCA_013400835.1 Zapornia atra
AGGCAAAGCCCCATTCCTTAGTCCCTGCCTGATTTGTCTCTCTCCCTGGGGTCACAAGTCTTAACAGGAGGGGGACAGCTGCCTGCCCAGAGCAGTATTTAAAAAACATATGGTGATAAGGGACATGGTTTAGTGGTGGTGCTTTGCAGTGCTAGGTTAATGGTTGGACTAGATGATCTCAAAGGTCTTTTCCAATCAAAATTCTATGATCTTGTGATTCTATGACTTCCCATACAACCTCTGCCTTGTTCTCTGATGTCCAATGACTTGCTGAGTGCCACTCATTGTCCGCTCAGTGGCCAGGTTCCTCAGCCAGCAGAGCACCACTTATCTTCCAGTCTTTGAAGGCTTGCTCATCTGCTTCAGGGCACCTGGATTTACCCATGACAGTTGCAGAGTCATGCCAGTCACTCTGCTCTTAACACACTCTTCTTCTTCCTTGTGGCTTTGCCCATCTCTTTCTATAAATGTTATACTTCATTATAATGAATAATAATTATAAATGTGGGGCACTACAATTTGCCAGTAGTTGTCAAATACAGACCATGCCATGTATCGAAGAATCACAAGCAAGAAGAATAGAAACAGACATCAAATGCAAGACAAGCAAAACCAGACAAATAGGTACATGTCATAAAAATTACCAAGCATGCTAAACATCCTTGTCTTCAAGAAGTCTGATATTAGATTCACGAAGGTTATGTTTGCCGTCCAGATCCCACAGAGATTAACAATGAATTCCAATTCACCGAAGCAAAAATTGATTTAATTGCTCTGTTGTTTATGCTTCAGCAGAAGTTCAGGCATTTTTTATGATTTTTTCTGGAAAATTGTTCTCAACAATATTTTTATAGAGTGAAAATTATTCTCTTTAACTGCTCACATTGATTGCAGGAGTCAGCAGCTTTCTGGATCTCCTCAAATACCTCTAAACTGAAAAATTACTAGGGAGATGATATAATAATATACCTTTCTCATCTTCTCTACTTGGTTTCTGATATCCGTATATTTAGCGATTAAAAAAGTACTGAATCACATCTTCAAAAATGAGTAGGTTTACTATAGATGGTGAAAATATATCTTTCTGAAGTATGATCAGTAAAAGCAAAATGTACTTTGAAATTCAAGGAGGACCTGTAACTTTTATTCATTTTTTCAGGTTGATTTTTTTCTTTAACCTGGTCATAAATGAGATGATAGCTATTTCTTTTTTCCAGAGAATTTTACTCACAACAGTAATAAAAAAAAAATTTAAAAAATTAAAAATAGAATCACCAAGGAAAATACAGAACTAATCTCTGGGGGAAAAAAAGCAAAATCCACACAATATTTTTTTTTCTAAGTCTCAGTTGCTTCCTGAGCAACTTTTGCCTTCTGTAGAAATGGGCGTGATTTTTGCAATGAAAAAAAATAATCTAAGTTCATCAGAGGGTGAAATTGGTTTAGTTCCCTTTCATACAGTAGAGTTTGGTTTTCTTAAATGGAAGAAACACAGTTCACATTACATAAAAGGCACAGTGTAAAAACTGTTTGCTGTGTTTTATTTCTCAGTGACACAAAGCAAAGATAAACAAATGAGGCAGCTGGATTTTTTGCTTTTTGGGGTTTTTTCCTCCTTTTCCAGCATTTTTTTCACATCAGAATGGACACTCAGATGTTCCTGAATGATGGTGGAACAGTAGGAATCAGAAAAATCTTCCAAGTCCATATAATGTACTGCTCAATGCTAATTACAGCCAACTATACTCTGTTGCTTTCTTTCGGATTCTATAGCCAAATGGTGCCATGGAAGTTACAGACTGCAAAAAGACTATGATCAGACCAGGTATAAGTTATTTAAATTCAGAAATGTCATAACTTGAAGGGTTTCAGTTGTTATTAACCTGTCCATTCCTATTACAGAAAGCAAGAAAATTCGTAAAAATCAACCCAAAGCTTATGTAGCTACAGGCAATGTAGCTGCATACTTTGAAGTGCAATGTAAAGAAGTACATTCAGGAGTTTTGAAAAGCCCAGAGGCCTGAATCTACGCCATAAATCAGAAGCATAAATTCTGCTACAGAAAACAGTTTTCTGTTTAAGTTCAAGTAACACTCAGACCTTTAAAATTTATACCTCTGTTCTTGAGATGACAACAGAAGATAGCTGGAGATTGCTTGTCATTACTGGTCTCATGTGTGGGCTGCAAAGCCTATCGTCATTATATCACACTAATATAACCTGACGACAGTGGCCACATTTGCATTTCCACGTGACTCATGCTATTATTTTTGTAACCAGAGAGACCAAATTCAGCTGATGAAATAGTACTGTTTGTAACATTTTTATAGACCAATTTTTCCTTGGTATGTACCACAGTGTATCCCATGTATTATGGATGATTTTGGTGTTAATCATCGGATTTTCAGTTTGCCAGAGAAGTTAAAATTGGCATATGATAGAAAAGCATGGGACCACTTTTTATCAAGCAAAGCTTAGTACGTCAGAAATCATTGTTTTTCCCAAAGAGACCAGTGAATTGTCAAAGGCAATAGTGGATGTTCCAGAGAGCCATTTATGCAGGGAAAATTATTTACAGCATTTACTGACTGCAAGAGAGTTGTATATTTTTGCTGTCCCCAGGATGATTGAAACCATGAAAGATCAGTTTCACAAAGAGCCACAGTGGGATATCATTTAAACAACAACAATAAAAAAACATCTTCTGCTGCATCTTCCCCATATTTTAAATTATGGGCCTCATTTTTACATCTCCCTAGTTCCATTTTTAATGTATTCAACATACAATGCCAAAAAGGGTTACACCAAGAAAAGTCTAGCCAGGCCTCCTGTGTCTTCCAGCCCAGGAGGGTTGGCGACTAAAAGCAGTGTAAAATTTTAACAGTAGCAATTATTTAGCAATATTAACATAGTTACAAGTACTTCCTCAGAATACTCTTCCAGCCTCCTGCAACTTGTGGCTCAGAGACTTCCTGAGTGGTAGTCATGAGTGGTTTGTCCAGCTGTTCCTTGACTTCATGCAAACTTTTAATTCCACTGTATACAGTTGTAAGATTCATGGTTTACATAAGCAAGTGTAAAAATATTCTCCCTTGTCTTGTTTTAAATTGGTCACTTGCTAATTTTGTTACAACTCCCTTGTTTCTTGCACTGAAAAAGATAGGAAAAATCCATTCCCCGTTGATGTTCAGATCAGCCAGTGTATTAACTATGCTTTGTCCCCCTTGATTATTTCTTTTCCCTATCTGTTGAGCCCTTACTCTATTTGGTCATCCCTCATTTAAAACCAGCCTCTTCCATTGGACCTTCTTGTTGCCTTCACTATATCTTCTCTGCTTCTTCTTTATCTCTTCTGAGACCTAAGGCATCTATTAAGTGTTCAAGATACAAACATGCTATAGATTTATACAGTGCCATGATGATGTTGATGATGCTGTTTTACTCTGTTTTTTTCTTAGTATGTTCCAACATTTGGTGTACCTTCTGGTGACTGCCCACTGCTGAACTGAAGCTGTGAGGCAAATATATTTACAGCCCAGCCCTCTGGCCTGGGGGATGGCAGTCACTTTAGAGGAGCCTGAGGTCACAGCCATCTCTGTAATTAGGCAAGGAACTAATGAGTATCATCATTAATAACTCAGGACTTGATCAAAGATTCATGGAAATCACTGGTGTTTTTCAAAGACAGGAACAACCTTTCCATCATATGGTTTTCTCTGGTGGAAAGCATGGACTGAATTTTTGGCCAATCTGTGGCCATGTCAGTAAACCTTTCCCACCTGTACCAGCACACTTGGGCTGACAGCAGTCTGGTCCACACCAAAATGCTCTCCTAGACTTGCTATTGCAGTTTTTATTCAAAATGTTTTGCACTGAAGACGTTTTTTATGTTTTATACCCTAGTTACTTTTGTTGAAGTGCTGTTGAGCACAGTGTGATTCTTATTATTTTAATCATGTTAGGCCCCATTTGGGAGCTAAATTGTGTGCAGTTATTGTGGGGTTTTTGTCTCTTAGATTCGTTTTCCCCATACGCTTTAGTAGGATGAAAGGTTTTATTGAAACAGCCAGTGCAGAGAGCACTATAATGGGTACTAGCAGCACGCCACTGTTCCCTTTCAGCACAAGAGTCATGGACCTATCTGCTGTTTTCTTTCTCATCTAAAGAAACACATATACAGAGCTTATGCTCTGCTTGCAGGACTCTTAGATGTGAAGAAGTATCTGTTTTGCAATGTGAGGAACTAACCAATTTTCCTTCAGAAAGTATTCAGTGTTCTTGGCTCTGAAGAACAGACATGCAAGTCCATTTGAGTGCTGAAATTAAGATATAAGGTGCACAAATGAAACATCCTATTGCCATGTAATTTTATTTAAGGATGGTATTATGGAATATGATGCATTCGAAGAGATTGTGTCATCATCAGTGTATTCTCTAATAAAAAATAAAGAGTGGCAGACTTTGTTCCATTTTGCTTTCTCCATTGGGCCCTTAATTGATCAAGAATGATATAAAAATATAGCTTTGGCAGAAGGGAACTGAAATTTGCTTTATTACTTCAATATAGGTGGATGCTATGAAAGCACATCAATTTAGAAGAACTAATTTAAGGTATTCACTGAAGAATCCACAAAACTAATGACTATTGTCCTTGATCTACAAGGAAAGTGTTAAACAAATACAAAGAAAAGGGCAGAGAAAGGAATTGAGGCATGCTGTTGTACATAATGTCAAGGGTACTTGAATTTTTGAATGCCAGATGTTACCTTCCTTACTTGGCTCAAATGCTTTGTTTTCTAGCTATGCTGAAGACATTTGAACAGAAACATGTTACTCACCTAAAAAGGTATTGAAATCCAAACATGACTAAGTAGAGCTTGTTACTGTTTCCAAAACAAATAGTCTTTTTTGGCCTTTTGTATTCTTAACTCTTGTTTTCTTCTTGACATCTCTTTGGTTTTAATTTTTATGAGCTTAACTGTGGGCAGGAAGGTACTGAAGCCCACATCTGGAAGTGGGACTTTCTGCAGTGGAAAAGCGGGGCTGACACCATCTATCACTTGCCTTTGCACCATTCACTTACTGCTTCATACACCTTTTCGATTAATCTAGCAAAGGGCAAGCAATACTTTGGCTTATCATGTAAGTGTGATACAAAAAAGTATTAGCAAAGGATTTTGGTTGCAAAACAAAAGAGGCATTGGATCAGTGAGCTGGTTTTAATTCCTACAGTAGCATTAGGGAAAAAAACAGGTGAAATAAAATCTGATGGCTTTTTTAACAGCTGTAACTACACATATTTACAGTGAATAAAATTACAGTTCATTTAAATCTGAATTTCAGTTGAAGTTTTTATGAATATGAGCAACGTGGCATGGCAAAAAAACACAACAGTAAATGATCAGGGAGAGTTTGATGCACTTTCAACAGGAAAGAAAAACTATTATTTCACTTTGCTGTCACTTTAAAATGCCTCTCCTTCCTGTGACAATCCTTTTTTTCTCTTTCGCAAAGACTCAATAATTATGCACTCAAGGCAGCAGAAGGCTTTCCAACAGTTTGAAAAACTAGGGCAGCTTACCATCTCTGTGATTGTCATTACGAAAACAGGACACACATGAAACTGGGGCACCTGGTGACCTTACCAAAGATTTATATTGAAAATACTAATGTTAAAAGCAGATAGACTGTCTAAATGAAACACATTTATAAAGTTTAAATTATTCCCATGTCAGTGATTGTATGAACAGAATTTGGAAAGTTAATGCACGTACTCACTGCAGGGGGGTTGGACTAGGTGACCTTTAAAGGTCCCTTCCAACCTAACACATTCTGTGATTCTATGATTCTACGGAATATTTGCATTCAGCGGACATTGGCATACACACCGCTTGTGAGTTTCCATGAGTCCATGGGCAGAAAGGCAACCGGTATTTGCGAATGGCCAAGTAGCTACTTCTGTGTTAGAAGAGCCAAAGCTGTGGTACCCGGGACAGCTGACAGCCTCTTCACTATTGGGGCCATAGTTTCATGATACACCTCAGCAGCACAGCTAGTTCAAGTAGCTCTGCCCCTGGCCCCCGTCAGCCCTCACTGTTCAGTCTTTCTCTGGGTAGCCCCCTGAGCTGTAATCATGTCACCTTTTGTTTTGATGTTTTAAGGACCACTCAACCAACAGGTAGGTTAATTAGAAACACATACATGCAGACCAGCTGACGAATAAGGTTTCATAACCTAGGTCCACAAGCAGTGGTTTTGGTGCAACCAGAGAGGCCATAGGCAATCCCATCAGACTGGGACACTGCTGAAGTCTTGAGGCTGGGAAACTCAGGCTTGAGGGAATATGCTGGGTGTGTGACAGAGCTGGCCCAGAAAGAAGGCATCCTGCTCACCATGGGGTGCAGGCAAAGTAATGGGTCCGTGCCAGGGGATCTGCAGGAAGAGAGGGCTGGGGATTCAGTGGAGAATCAAATAGAGCTCCTTCAGAGGAGCTGTTTTAAAATAACTTTTGCCAGACTTTTCTCCAGGTGATCAGGCATACAGAGAGTAGGTAGAGTGATCTGGGGCAATCTGCATAAGTAAACTTATGCACACCTAATTTATTAGAACACTGCACTATTATGGGAGTCTTCAGTAGATATGCAAGTTGCATAATACTGCAGGAAGAATGCTTCAGCCAGACAGGGGATAGTTTTGCTTGACTACCTAAGTAGACATATCTTCTTGGTGGGGAGTGGGGCCACTTTGGGAAAAGAAAACTTAATCACCTTGGAGGTATGACAAGACAGGGGAAAAGTCTGTGGAACAGCAGAACAAACCATCCAAAGAACTCTTATTAGCTTCAAGAAAGGGGAAAGTTATAGGTTATCTATTTTTTTGTTGATGACATGGTAGCATTTCTGCTGTAGGAGTCAAGAGCTTACTGGTTTCTAACCATATACAAAGATTATCCATGTTGTGTTAAACTTGTACATGTCTCTGAAAAAGCTAAGTTGTAAACAGCATTGGCACCAGTCACCTTTCCAGAAAATGACATGCTTAATTATTAAAGCAGCTTGGGGTTCCCAAGCCTTAGAAGAATGGCTATGTCTTGATTTGAGGACCCTCGTGATCTTGCTTCGAGTTTCCCCCAACAGGTTTTTGTTCTGACTCCGGGGTAAGACAGTCCCATGGGGACACATGTGGAAGAGGAGGAGAAGAACAAGCCTGCCTGCCTGGATGGTAAGGCAGCTGTAGAGATCACCACTCATTTTATTACACTTTTAAAATGTGTGCATAGTAATGCAAAAGATGAGCATGGCTGCTGATGGTATGAAATAAAATTCAAGCTCCTTTCTAATACACATCACAGAGCTTTCTCACAGGCACTTAAAATATCCCATATTCCCAAATGCTCCCATGAAATTGTTTATGGTAATGTAACATTTAATTCATTGTCTTTGTTTATTAATTGTGATACCCAAATCATTCCTGAGATAGTTATTCCTAGCTTATGTTGTATTTCAAACAAAATTCTGCCTTTCATTTTAGTTTCCTTGATGTATGAGCTCAAGTTCTGCCTTTGCTCTTTCAGAAGATTTGGCACCAATAATGAAGCTGGGATCTAGTGTTCACAATGTCAAGAAAAATTGCCTTTTTGAAGTGGAGTACAGAAATGTCAGTTATTCCAGCCTAGTAATCAAGGGGGAGGGGGGCCATTGTTCATTTAATTTAAGGATAAGAGTATGTAAAAAACCTAGTCTTAAACCTGAATGTTTTCAGATACCACTGTAGCATGACATTTTTAATTAAAACACAGTGGCTGTGGTAGGACAATGCAATGGAGCATTAATTACTGCACACTGTAAAAACTAAGGTCTGTTTCACTGTTACTCATTAGCTTTCATTCAATAGGCAGTGCTAAGAAAAGTGTGCTGCAAGAGTACTAGCTCTCTGCTAGTTATCAGAGGCAGAATCTGGAGTGTTACAGCTATTACTAACTTGGAGTTGGAGATTGTCCTGAACTGTTAATAAGGTCCATTTTCTGTTAGTGCTTATCAGTGTCTGCTGGCAGAGCTTAGCACCTGGTGTTAGGAGTAGTGAATACTAACTCAGGAGGTGCTTACAGCTCTTCATACCTTGACTTTTACAGTATCCATATTAGAGGGTAGAAACAGCCTCTTTCTCCTTCCCTCCTTTTGCAGTCAGTTACTGCATTTGCAATATCCATGTTAATTTAGATCTCCAAAGGAGAATCAATTTTGTATGTTTTGACATGAGAATATTTATCTCATTGCCTTTTGTCTGACCCTTCTCTTTTTTTACTTCTTATTTAAATTCACACAGAGTCTTTATCACAAAGGTTATCCTAACGTTCATCTTGTGTATTTGTCACTGGAACAACTTGTTCTTGTCTATTGTATGAATACAGCACTCAAACCTCCTTGAAGGTCTCCTTCTACAACATACTCCTTAACGAGAAGAAAGAATGATTTCAGCAGTGTCCCTTTTAAAAAAAAAAAAAATAAAAAAAGAAAAGCAGAACAAACCCTCCTCCTTCAACAGAGATGAGGTCACAGCCAGGTATAGTTTAAGAAAGTGACTGAACCAGGCTTACTAAATATGCAAAGTTTTATGATGAGTAAAACTTATGGAAGCCTGGTATATTCTCCATATATGATGCCTCGTGTGGTGGCGAAGATAGCACTGTAAGGGACATAAGTTGCTTCATGCTAATGACAGTTGATGATAGCAAATTCTCAAATGAAAAATCTCCTGTTGAGGACGTGGATGAGGAGGAACTTCATTTCACTTAATGGATTTAAATGAAATTATTCAAAATCTATATATGAATCTTTATTAAACCTTGGAATTAACGTGGAAGAAAAAATACTACCTACATAAAAATCATACATTGCTGAAACTAGCTGAAGGTCTCATTTTGTCATAGGGGACAGAAGACATCTTCACAGATACCTAAAAATGACTAGAGTTTTGCTGGCTGGTTTTTTTTTTTTTCTGTTCAATAAACATTGATTGTTAAGTGATGAATGGGAAAGTATAAGCAGAGATGGTCATTGCCACGCTCTTACCTTTACTGTTTAAGTACGCAGGAAAGTCACTTAATTGTTCACAAACCTCTATGAAGTCACCTTGAAGTCTATAAAATACAGGTCCAAGGGAAGTAGGGGAACCTACACTCCAGGTAACTGTCTCCTTTGACTGTAGAGGGAGCCTGGAAACTAACTTTGACATCATGCCTAACATGCTTAGAAAGATGGAGGTGCAACCCCTTTTGTTTGTGTGTACAGCCACGCACACCGCAGATAGACAAAGCTGGTCACAGTCTAAAAAGGTCAGGAATAGCTGCAACTTTGTGTGTCTTTTCTTCCTTCCTGTACCTTGAGTAGTTTTACTCACTTTGTGTGTCTTCCTTCCTGTACCTTGAGTAGTTTTACTCAGCAAACATCCATCTTCAATTTATTTAATTTTTTTTTACTGCCATTGCATTGTTCCAATCCACAATTAAATTGACCCATTTGGCAGAGGTTAAACTCCCTTGCATTCCAATTGATCTCAGATTGCTCTGGGTGGTTGGGGGTGGCTGGACTTAACTCCTGGGTGAAGCTCAGTTAGGTGTTTTATCATGACCAGGTCTTTGCAATTTTTGGGAACAGAATTAAGACTCAAAATGGAGTCAGATGTCCAGCCACTTTATCTGGCCCAAAACAAGCATGCAAGAGAATGGGGGAAGAAAGAGGGAAAAGAGTGGAAAAGAGGAACAGAGAGAAAGAGTGCAATAGCTACCACTACGGATCTGCGGTGTCTCATCAGTTGGATGTCTTCAGGTTCAGTGGGGGAACATTCCTCCTGGTCTTTGTTGGTCTTGCCTTTTTACAGTGTTGTCAATAAGTCCTTGGAATAGCCACACCTTCCACCTGGCAGAGGGACACATGCCCATTGATGTCTCCAAAAGATCCTCAAAAGTTGGAGTGGGTCTGAGCCCCCTCATACTTTGACCTTCAGTAGACCCTGGGCCCAGGCATATATGCAGAGGATCTGTGCTACATGCTTTGAGATAAGCCACTTTGAGATAAGCGAGATGGGTGGAATTCACTTTGTTATCATAGGTGTTGTTGTAGGGATGAGGTTTTATGGTGATTGAGAGAGAGGAAAGAGGGGGGTACAGTTCTGTTGGCAATTGTTAAGGCACATCTCTAGTTCTTTACATGCATGGCCAGTCTGTTCCAGCCAGATCTTAAATGTTCCTGCTTATTAAAGATTTTCTTAACTAGAAAAAATGCAGTGATACATGAAGCATGCCTGCTGTTACAAGTAGGCAAAGGAGTTTGTAATACAAACATAAGATTTCCTCTCTCCTTTCACCCTTAAAAAATTAAGCAAAATAAAAGAAGAAAAAACCCTGTCATTTTTCTTTTTAGTGTGTTCTAAATTTTTCTTGATTATCACATATTTTCTAGTTAAAAAATATACCTGTGATCTGACTGGAAAATATCATGCAGGTTAAAAGAGGCAATAGCAGGCATTAGTCTTGCAGATGTGCTGATCAAAACACACACAGAAGGGGAAGATTTATCTTGCTTGCTGTGCACTTGACAGCTGTTTAAAAAAAAAAAGAGAAAGGGCATTAATCTATATTGGAAAAATTTAGAGGACTACACTGTTTGATGTATTTTACTGCTTATAATTGTTTCTTACCCTTCTGACAACTCACTGTTTGGATCTAACATGGCACAAGTGGAACTAGGCAACGGTGATTAACAGATCGTATCTTTTCTAGTCCGTGAGCCTCCTCAAGGCCATTATTACGAGCCACTATTTCAGAAGTGAAAGATGATCACCCAAGGTGCCCATGCAGAATGATACTTTCAGTGATGAAGGACGGGGTGGAATTGATTTATTCCCATTAATTCAAAGTTTCTTGCACACCAGAGCAGAAATAAAGCTTCCAGAATCTCCTTGTAACTTTTACAATTATTTGGGGGGGCTGATAAGAGATGCTTCATTTTGAGAAGTGAAAACAAAATATTTCAGTTTGTCACCAGATCCAAGCAAAGCTACCTCTAGCTTTTACCCAAAACCTGCCCATTTATTGCTCAACCCTGACTCCTCTCCTCGACAAGGTTCCTACTGTCTTCTTTAGGTCTCACACCGACTCTTTCAGCAGCTGCAGTGCAGCCTGATGTCTTCTGCAGCTCTGTTTTCTTTATTTAAACACACAAGACAGGTTGGCAATAACTTTTAAAAACAAGATAGAGTTATGAAAATTCCTTTCAGGTTTAAATAAAGAAAACAGAGCATGCACACATGTCCTTGATGGCAGCCTTACTCACTTGTCCAGCTCAACATCCACAGGATTCCTGCACTCCTTGCACCAGGCAATCACCTTCTTAGTAAAGGATGAAGAGGCTTTGGTCCTTGGTTTGATGCTCTAGCCCCAGCACTCACACATGCTCTGTGCCCCTTGGCTGCCGGTTGTTAAAAAGTTAGTGTCCAGTTGCTGGCTGTCATTGTTATCTCCGAGAGAGTACCATTTGTTGGCAGTCTCCTGGTAGGCCTGTCTAGACAGGTACGAAGGCACTCCAGTCAGCAAGGCAACTTTTACTTTCTGGCTCAGAGAAGACATGAATCACATCTAATGCTGAGCAAATACATAAGACAAACATGCTGCATGCAAAGCACATCACGTTTTTATCATTTGGTCTCTCAGAAAATCCCACCACAAACACCCACCCCAAACAAACCAACAGTCTCTGAGAATTTCAGACTAGATCTCTCCCTTGTTCCCTTGTGCAGACAGATGTGAAGGGCCACATTCTGCTCCTGACATCTTTGCAGAGAGAAGTATGCATGCATCCATGGCACATCTGGATCTACAGTGGGTGAGGGAGGTGGGGAAGGACCACGTGGTTCCACATTATTGGGAAGAGATCACTGTATCACAGCTTCCCTGCATGTTACCAGCCACTTGCCCACTGACTGTTCCAAAAAATGCAGGGATGCTGAACTAGAAACATAACTCTGTTGTTGATACTATGAGGGAGGCAAGAAAAGGCATTACTGGCCCCAAATACCTAGGCTTGGCCTTTTTCCAAGAAATGACCTGCAAAACATCTGATTGAGGAAACTTTAATATGAGAGGCATCCAGTTGTATTCATCCGCTACCCGGAGCAGTATTGTCATAGGATCATGGCTATAGAATCACACCCAGGGCCTGCCTTGCTCTTGGTCTTTTCCATCCTAATCTTTATCCTAGAAAAAGCCAGCTATCCATCCTGACTTTTATAATTCCAGGTAAGAGAAATCCACTCAGTTTCAGCCATAGTTACAGCAATTGCTTGCAATATATTTGCTCTGGGATCCTGTCTCTGATCATAGAATCACAGAATCATAGAATGGTCTGGGTTGGAAGGGACCCCAAGTATCATAGAGCTCCAACCCCCCTGCCACAGGCAGGGCCACCAACCTCCAGGCCTGGATCTACACAAGGTTGCCCAGGGCCCCATCCAACCTGGCCTTGAACACTTCCAGGGACTGATGCTATTTAATACCCTGAGACTTGGCACAGTATGGTTCTCAGTGCATTCTGGTGGTATAATATAGAACAAACTGAGGTAAGGAAGTCAAACACTCTCATTTTACAAGGTACATCCTGGAAAACAACAGTTTGAAGGTAAGCAAATCTGTGTAGTGCCTAGGAACCAGCCTTACTATGATTAAATCATAGCTCTAATATTATGTACATTTATTTTCAAAGTGAATCAGATATGCAACTCAGTCTTTTTTTTTTTAATGCACAGCTGGAGACCTTGAAAGAATTTTGTTTCTTAGACCTCATCACTCTAAATTGCAGTCTTTCCAGGGCAGTACACAAAGGCACCCGTCACCCTTCAAAGGTTTGACAGGTGTGTCTTATCACATCAGTTAAATCCATGCAAGAAAACCCTTGGCTAAGAAAGCTGCAACCAAGAACAGTAGTGGTACAGAACTTAACTCCTTCCCTGTCTCTCTGGCCTCATGTTCACTTCTAACAATCATCCCAGTAACACACCAGTTAAGCATAGTATATTTATAAGAGCAGAAATACCAAGGGAGCACTGAAACCCAACCACTAGATGATTGTGTGGGCATTTTCTTCTCCAGAGCTGATTTTCATCTAGAAGTTTGCTCAGTCACCCTTGCCTTACAAGAACTGGAGTGCTACATAATGAAAAGTTGGCTGTAGGGTGGCTGGTGTCAGTCACTAAAGTGTTCCCTACCTGTGCTCTGCTCCCCTCTATTCTGTGCATCACAGAAAACAGGGCTGTACGTGCTTTGTAAGGAATGTTGTTCACCTCTAAAGGAGAAGTAATTGTCTCATCCTTAATGGCTTTCCTTCTGTAAGGAACATCCGTGTCTTTCTGCTGCAGTTTGTACCATGGCTGAGCTCGGGTCAGACTTGAGCACTGGAACAGGCTGCCCAGGGAGGTGGTTGAGTCACCAACCCTGGATGTGTTTAAAAGATGAGTAGATGAAGTGCTCAGGGGTATGGTTTAGTAGAGGACGGATATGGTTGGGCTCAATGATCTCAAAGGTCTTTTCCAACCTAGTGATTCTGTGATCTTCTGCCCTAGCCGACACAACGTTGGGAAGCCCAGCAGCCAGGGGTGGGATCCAGAGTGGCATGATCCTGCCAACACTGTGCAGGAACCAGTCACAATAAGGGGAATGAGCAGCCTGAGCTCACTGTGGCAGCTTTTGTGATTATACATGTCTATAGTCTAGGACTATGACCAGAAAATGTAAATTTTCATGAAAAGAAAAACCCAGGTATGTACAACACAGCAACCAGTGTGGGGTCATTTGGGTCTCAGGATACATAGGTCTCAACTAGTCTATAAGAATGTTATCTACACTGTGGATATGAAGTCATATCAAAAAGTCCTGCCCTCTGCACTGACATTCAAACCAGCCATTAAAATGCATTGAATTTCATCCAGAACTGGGTTTCAAGCCAACTTCGGGGCCAGGACATGTAAAAGAAGGCTTAGATCAGCTAGGAACTTGCAAAAATAATATATTGCTTGTAAGCAGCACGATCATTATAGCTGTTCCTTTTGGGGAATCTGTGAGTGAGTTAATTTGTAATGGATTATTTTCTAGTCTTTTTTGAAATGGAGATGCCATATGTCAGAGATGGTTTTCTGATAAGTTACTTTGGCTTATTTTTTTCCAAAATTTCTGCTTACCATTTGTTTTTTGTGTGATGAGCTGAAACTTAGTTAAGGCACATTCAGGAACTGAGCCCAAAATCCTCACTTATTTGGGATTGGCTTTTACTGATTTTGGTCCTCCATTTTGTGATTTTGGTTGTGAGTACTTTTCTCATCTGTAACAGCAAAACAGGACAACTGTACAGATATATCTGGCTTTTGATATGGAAAATACTACATGGCCTTTTTCCCCCCTAGATGATGCTGCAATTTGTGCTTTAGGTTGTGAACAGCTTCACTGGGTTGTTTCTTCACCTGCTCCCTCTTTTCCCCTTTTGTCACTATTGATAGCACAGGAGGTTTTATCTAACAGACACTTAGGCAAGTGCTTATCATTAAGTTTCTCAGGAGCACCAGTGACATCATCAGTCCTTAAGCATGTGCTTAAGTACTCTGCTGATTTGTTTGTTGGGTTTTTTTTGAAAGTTGGTAAAATAGGTACTCCAAACCAAATTTTCTCCATTTCTCAGTTTTACCAAGGAATCTGGTCTTTTCTTCATTCAGTCAAACAAACTGTGGTGTATCACTGGAGATGGAATCCACCTGCAAGCTGAAATAGCAGTGAAAGCTACAGTGCTGCCCCAGAGCATTAAGGGAGACATTCAGTCCAAAGCAGCTGGGCTTAGTAGTGCAAAATTTAAAAGAACAGTACGACTAAATCTGCTTAAATGTCAGGAATAGTAGGGTTCAGACTGTGCTTTGTCGTGTTGCATCAGTTCCCGTGGCATTATGTAATGCTACAGCACCTTTCTTAATTCTGCACAAATCCTTAATACTGTATCTTGTATTTTAATCACAAGTTGAAAACAAAACTTTAGCTTACATTTTCTCTGAAAAAGAATTAATTCCAACATGGGCTGGAAGGAAATGAACAGGCAAAATATTCTGGCTAATCCCAGATTTTTTTCCCAATTTGATTAAGGCATTCAGGTGCACTTTTCTCATCTCTATCAGGATGTTTCAACATAAGAAATAGAAGAGCCAGGGACTGTACAATCTATGTGGTAATGATGGGTGGGAGCAGGCCATGCCAGCTCCGACCTGGTATGATTACAAGAATATAGCAAGGGTGTCTTTTTCAGCTTCTTTCCGTTTTGGGAAAATTTCTTTCTCTTTGTGTTGAAAACATAGCTTCCATTTTTAATACTTAAGTATTCAATCCCACCATTTCCATTATTGTCCATCCATAAAGAAAATCATCTTCAAATGTGATGGAGCCCTCTTTTATTTTTTTTTTCATGGATGAATTTCTGCTTAAAATTGTCAGGGTGAGGACCTGATCCACAATTCCCTGATTCAACAGAAGAGTTAGACCTTCCTGAAACCTGGGGAATTTCACCTTAGACAGATGAGGTGCTGAATTTTTTTTCTAAACTGAGAATCTTTTGACAGTACAAGTCCCCAGCTGCAACAGTAAATATACTAAGCTTTAAAGATGACTAAATTAGGTACAAAGCCACAGGGGATTTCCTATTACCTCCATAAATGTAAGTATCTCCTGCTGATTAAATGTCCTATAAACATTCTTAGACAGTTACTCATGCAGGTTGATTGTACAGTGGGACTAAAGAAAAACACCTATTTATCTGAATAAGATATTCTGGAAACATTTTTAAAGTAATAACCTGGCTATAAGAGCCCACAATTTTAACACTGAGAGGAAAAGAACAGCTGGATGCTATTGGGAGGACTGTGCATCTGTCCTCTTCATCCTTTCCTCATCCAACTGTATTGTAGCTTAAATTATCTGGATCCTTTTCCCACCTCCACCAGATATTTGTACACAGATAAAAGGGTAAAATAACACTACTGTTTCATAACCAAATAGCTTGAATGGGAGAAAAGCAGTAAAATGTACCATCTTAAGTATGTAGAAATAGATACATTTGACTGCATATAGTTTTAAAAAAATAGACATATATTTGTATGTGAAATTATCTTTGCATTTAATTTCACCATCAAATTTTCACCATAACATTCCATATTTAAATCTCATATAAATGTGCTTATAGTTCTAATGGAACAATTTCTGTTTCTCTTCAGTTTTAAGTACCTGTTTTGGGTTATATATATTGTGTTTTTTAAGTTATTGAAAGATGACTGAACATTTGCAGCACTTATGAAAGTAAAGCCTGCAGTGAATATGTAGAACACAAATTGCTTCTGGTTCTAATGGGTTTGGAGTTTTGGAGGTGGGGAGTGTTTTGGTGTTTGCTTTTTCTACAGTTCAGGAGTTTTCTGCACAGGGAAATGGCACTTTTGAGGCGTGTTGATGATGATGTAACAATATTAAAATGAATGTAAGAATTTTATGTTAAATCTTTGATAGAAGAAAAATATTGGAGAGAGGAGTGAATCAAACAGTGATGAGCCATTTCCCCTCAGAGTGGAGCACAAAGTGCCACTTGACAATATTCCCAAGTACCATTCCATTGACGTGTCCACACCATCCTACAGAGAGCATGCCAGGAACAGATGGACAAATATTCCCTCAGCTCAGAACTGTTATGCTTATTCTGCTGAGCCCACAGGAACCAGAAGACAACCCTGCCTAAGCAGAAGGAGATATTCTTCCCCTGCCTCCTCCTCGCAGGAATCTTGGGATTGATCTCAGTAACTTTTTCAGGAGGTTTCTGGATTTCTGAATCATTGTCAAGTTTCCATCCTGGGACAGTAAACATTGGGATTGTGAAGCTTGAACTCTTTGGCTGCTCTGGCTCATTCAGTCACCATTTTCTCCTTGTCCTCAAGTTATCCCCAGGGTACCATCCTGCTAGGCTTAAGCTAAATGTTTGTACAGACCAGGGCACTTTGTTCTTTTATGATTCATGAAGATATACTGGCCCATTAACATCAGCAAGGATAAAATCTACTTTTCCTTTCATTTAAATAAATCTCTTGCATCTGTATGACTGCTTCAGTCTGACAGTCTTAATGCTGATGTACCTTTCCTTAAGTACACACAAAATCAAAGGACAAAGCATACAGTGAACAGGCAACTCTACAATGCTTCCAACTGCGGAACAGAAAATGAAGCAGACTGAGATTACACAAGGTGTTGACATCTTTAGATTTCCATAAGGCATCTGAAATGTTATAGGGAACTAAATCGTTTAGGAGACTGAAAGAAACATGGCTTTCATGAGAAGGTTGATTGGTATGTCTCTGCCTATAATCATAAGGAGTAAATTGCTTTACAGGGACATTTTTTTTTTAAATGAGATACTTCTAGCCTTTGGAAGACAACATAAAAACAATCTTCTTATATTATTATACAGCTTTCTGATATTCAAAGACTGAGAAAATTGGAACCATAATGAGAATATGGTTAGGGGGTATTCTAATTTGCTCAGTAAAGTGGAAATTTCAGCACCAACTGAAGTGTACAACCAAAGCCAAGAAAAAGAATAAGACCATAGGACAAGCAGGATAACAGCTGCTAGCCTGGGAAGAAATGACTGGAAAAAACCCATACATATTTAGATGAATATAAATGATCAAGAGATTAACATGATAGAGTAGATGTATACATTAACTGAACTGTGTGTAGGGACAATGTGGGTAAAACTCAGATGCCTGAACAGGTGTCTAGAGCCATATGAAGTTTTCAGTACCCAAAACACCCAAGCATGTCACACAGGTATGAAAAGGACCGACCAGAGCTGAAGACCTGTTTGAGGATGCAGCTGGAAACTAGGCAAGATACATTTGTGCATCTAAATTTTCACTAGACACCTGCACTTAGGCAAACAAACCCTACCTCTAGTACTACTGTATGTTAATATCAGTGCAGCTACTACCATGACATGGTATTATGTTCTGCTTTCAACAGCTCCAGAATGCACCTGGGAATCATGCAGCGTGTGAGGAGGTACTTCTTGTAATGATAGCTACAGGAAACTCACCAACTTTTCAGGACACTTAAAGAAAAATAAAATTGGCCATGGACTTGAGTTTCCACATGGGAAATTAAAGTCTGAGAATATGCTCTGGTAACTGAAAGTCAAAGTTAGATACATTCTTAGTGAAAAATGAGATGGGAATTTTCACACAGATTTCAAGTGTTATAAACTAGGAGAAACAAGAGTCTTGTTTGATTTCACTTATTACTGTAAAATGGCAATTACATTTGAATAGTTCTCTAAAAGAGCACCTCCAGTTAAAAAAGATTAAAATTTTTGGTCCTCATAATGAATATGGATTTATTTATTTTTTAAATCTGAGTTCATTAAGCTTCTTCATTATATATTAAAATTGCATGAGAAGCAAATTGTAGACCTAGGTTCATATTGACAGTGACCTTCAGAGGCTGGAGAGGTGGGTCAACTAGAATCTCATGATGTTCAACAATGGATAAAGCAAAGTCCTTCACTGGAGAGGAATAACCTGCACAGGTGCCAGACCCATCAGCTTGAAAGAAGCTTTGCAGAAAAGGCCCTGAGAGTCCTGATGGGAAACAAGTCAACCTAAAGCAGGAATACACCCTCATGCTAAAGAAGGCCACCAGTGTTGCCAGGAGGTTGAGGAAGGTGATCCTTTGTCTCTGCTCAGCACTGGTGGGACTCCTCTCAAGTTCTGGGTACAGTTCTGGGCTCTCCAGGATAGCAGACACATGGACATAGTGGATATGGATTTTGGCATATCTTAGGGATTACAGGAGAGGAGGGAAGGAGGGAAGGAGAGAAGGAGGGAACGGGAGATTTGTCTTTGAAGTAAAATACAGCATATGTCAAAACCAAATCACTTGATTTAAGGTATTCACAAAATCCAGCAGTGGCTTTAAAACTGTATTGAAAAACTTTACACATCTTCAGGCCATACCTTTGCTTAATAATCTGCTAATAAATGAGAAATCAGGTTTTGAATGTAAAGGCACGTGCCACTCGTGCTTTCACAGACAAATGCACTGCTGTTTGAAATTGGTATGAATTAACCCTAAAGTGAGATTTGAAGATACACAAATGAGATCAGAGAATAACCAAAATGCATAAACATGTGTCTATAATTCCTTCCAGAGAAGCACATCATTTTGGAGAATTGTTTGAAAAGGAGAATGCATATAAATGAAGGTGGCAGGAGACACAACAAAGCTTTTCTCATCATTTGGACTACTGCTAGCACTTTTGACCTCTCTCTCATGATTGAACTTTCAAAAGACTAAAGTAAAGAACCAGTCCTTGAAGAACTCCAACCAAGTAGACGCAGTTGGTTGGAGTAGACTCCAACCAAGAGAAAGGAGAAGTTATTTGTGGACAATCCTTTTATAAACAGATTGAATTATACTCAGTACAGAGCTAGATTTTCTGGTTTACATAAATGGTGATTCATTGTTCCTGTGATTTGCAGTCCTGCATTGCTGAATTAAGTACCTTTTAGCAACCAATCATTGTGAAACTAATTTTACATTACACACAGGTGAATTAAAGGTAAACCTGTGCGTGGCAAGAAGAAAGGTAGATGACATACTTGATTCACTGGCTTCTTGAGCAAAATAATTGCAGGAATGAATATAACAAGATAGGAGGAAGGAAAAATGGTCTAGGAACCAGCCTGTCCAACTCGGGTATCTAACTTGTATCAAGCATTTTGCAGTCTGGTGATGCAGTCTCACCTGCACGTGAAGGAGTGACTGAAGGCCTCCAGAAGGATAGCTGGATTGAATTACATACCTCAACTGAGGATGTGAGGCCTTCAGAGATGCTTCTTTCTCCCTTGCAACAAGGGAACTGAAGCACTACTTTTTTCATGGGCTACTTTTCTCTGAGCCCATGATTTCTGTGCCTGTTACTTGTCTGATCCATGGATCCCACCATTTTTAGTGTTGTTTTATCACAATGGAGTGGATCCCACTATCCTGCCTGACTTACTAAATAGCTTTTATACTTCTGTTAAGTTCCCAGCTCCTTTACACTGTGGTCAGTATTGCCATCCTTGCAAACTGAGACTGGACTCAAGCTGCCAAACCTTTTTGCATTATTGCTAGCAGTGTCAGCCTCACACCACTCACTTAAGACAAATGTTAATTAGCTATTTGGAGGTCAAAAAACCAAACGTTGGTAATTCCAGTTGGAAGTCATTTGCTATGCAACAGAGATATATGCACATTGTGCCTGGACACAGCTGTTTAATTTAAAATTAACTATCTGCTCACTCAGGAGGAAGATATTTTCATGGGTACTTTCAGAGCAAGGGAGGGAGAACATAAAATCACTGAGATGTTTCACGTGTCGGGAGGGGAAGAAAACTGCATTATGAATAAAGCAAAGTAATCAACCCAGCTGTCCTTTCCCCATCATCTTCCTCCTCTGTGGTATAGATTAGGGATGCTTAACTGGTTTGGATAAAATAAAAATAAATACGCAAAATTTTTTTCATTATATTTCAGATCAACTAATTCAGAACCTTTAGAAGTATGAAGAGTCATGATTTAGATTTTTTTTTTAGTTCTGGGAATTTTCTTCATATTGTGTAATTCTGTGGGAGGAATATTTTTAGACATTTATGCAGTGGAAGTCCTCACTCAGATGAGACTGAATTCACAGATACATAAATACTTATCAGATTATTCTGAGGTTTGCCCTTTTTATTGTGAAAGCTGTGGGAGGAGGAGGAGAAGTTCAAATTAAGAGAGGGAAATCTGAAAAAAAGCATGGATTTTGGAAACAAGTTCATATATTTGATGGCTGTTTTTCACTTCCATGAGAATTTTGCCAACCCTTGCAATAGCAGGAAGAGATGTACTCTCAAATAGTTTGCTGCTGCCCTTGCTGTCTGTGTCTGGCAGAAAGTCTTGGGTTCGTTGACATGTGATTGTCAACTTTGTGCAATTTCAGGGAAGGGATCTCTATGAAAAGATTTCCAACTTAAAAAATGTCAAGGGAGTAAAAGATGTCAAAGGTGTTAAATTGAGTGCATGGGGTTCATTATTTCAGTAATACACTGTATGGAATATGAAGCTGTGGGTAAAGTTGATGCATACACATGGTCTTCACGTACCACACTCTCTTATAAAATACTCTTTTTAATATGAGGTAATATTGGTTGCTGCTATAGTTATATAGCTGTACCATTTTGCTTTAGGAGAAGACTATAAACCTTTTATTTTTAAGTTAATTTGACACTTGCACTTAGCAATTAAGGCAACAAATGATACCACAACAAGCATGATATCTCTAACAATTACAAATATTACATTTATGATTAGGCTGTTGTGTCTTTTTTTTGACTTCTTTAAAACACGGAACTGACATGCTATAGAGGGTTGATGTAAATATTGCCCAGCAACTAAGCACCAACCAGCCACGCAGTCACTGTCTCTCTCAGGGAAATTGGGTAAGGAATCAGAAGGGCAAAAGCAAAAAATCCTTAAGGTTTGACATAAAGTTTAATAAGTGCAGCAAAGGGGAAAAAAAACCCAGAAACAAGTGATGCAAAGGCCATGACCCAACACCTCCCACTGGCAGACCGATGCCCAGCCAGTGTCTAAGCAGCAGCTACCTTAGAAAACTACCCCTCCTCCCCAGCTTTTGCTGCTGAGCACAATGCCGTATGGTATTGGATATCCCTTGGGTCAGTGGAGGACCAGTTGTCCCATCGGTGTCCCTTCCCAGTGTCTTGACCACCCTCAACCTACTGGCTGTGGGGGCAGAGTGAGAAACAGAGGAAGCCTTGAGGTCATGCAAACACTGCTCAGCAATTGCTAAAGCACTGGCTGCTTTGGTCACAAATCCAAAACATATGGGCTGTGAAGAAGAAGGTTAACTCCATCCCAGCCAGACCTAGTGCACCTATAAAAGTTAATACCTGAGTCACATCCTGCCTTCTGTAGGTTTTCTGCAACTGCTGCTCTTTCGTATATTAAAACATGCAAACTGAGTATAAAGTCAGCCTGCAGCATAGAATAAAAATGGTTTTAGTGTGTTTGATCACCTCCTCTTGTATGGATTAGTTAAGCTCTTACGCTACTTGTTGTTTACCAAGACTTTAATTTCTTGACCACTGTATGGTCTAGTGGCGTTTTATTTATTTGTTTAATAAAGGAAAATTACGTTTCATGTTCTCTCTTCCATTCCAGTTGTCAGGCACATTGCATAAGTCACAAATGCAGCAGCTTGAAACTGAACCTCCTCTGTAAAAAGGCTAAGGATTGAGTAGGCACAGACAGCCCTCTTATTTTTAAGGTTAAGTCTATGCCAGAACTTAGAAGATAAATTGCAGCTCATGGAGACTTTTAAACTTGCCAGCTTCGTTCTTGACAACAGTGAAGCCAAGATGACAAGAAGCTAAGGACAAGCTACAGGACCCATGAAGGTCACAAAGCAATTATTTATGCAGGCTGTATCAAACTAGCTCAGGTATCTCTACAACTCAAAAAGTTTTGGTGTAGTACTTTCTTTATACAGTATAGAGGAAAAAAGCTCGCATAGTCGATGCCCTGTTGATGCTGTTCTGTCTGGGAGAATGTACAGGGGGTCAGATGTTAAAAAGAAATAAATTCCATGCAACTGGAAAAACCCCTTAAATTCTTATCTGAGTTATATAGATAATATGGCAATATGTAGCAAGTGAGAGGAATAGTGCTATACACTGCAAGTTCCACAGAACTTTGTTTTTCTTAAGAAGACAGATTTGCTTGAAAGAAAGATCGACTCTTATTCACTGAGTATTCAAAGGATACTGTTTGCACACATCTTGAAAAGAAAAGAAAAAAACAAACAACCTCCATTATGATCAGGCTCTTTAGTTTTGCTTCATGTTCTACAGAAAAGAATCTGAACATTCATCTAAATGTTGACACACAGTTTCTTTGGAGACGAAAGAAGCAATCTGTATATACACAATGCTAAATGTTTGCTGTATATGCATCACTTAATGAGGGCTCTTTAAGATTTGTAAAGCTTAAAGGCCAACCAAAACATACCTTTGTAACGCATTTATGCAGCTTTCCTAGCCACTGTTGCTGCAATTGTTGTGAAACTCAGGGGAGTGAATTAGAGCAGGTATGAACCTGCAGTCTACCCTGGCACTCTGCTTTTCCAATGCTGGTCTCCAGGGCCATCCAAGTCAGCACAGGGATACCAGCTGCCAGAGCCTCTTATTTTACTGTTTGTGCTGCCAGAGCCAATGGAATAATATCCTCTGCCTTCCACCATAGCAAGAAAATGTCTGTGTGTGTGTGTGTGCCTTTGGTTGGCAAGGTGTCTTCTTTGAGCTGCCTGTTTGGTCATTCGGCAGCGAACCGACGGAGGGCGAGGATACAAAAAGCTTAGGTTGCCAGGCTGCCTTGGAAAAGCTCCTGTTTGGAGCAGCAGCAGCAGGAGGTCTCTGGGGATGAGGTTTTTCAGCTCACATGCTGGGAAAGTGGATGTAGACTGCTGACTCCTCTCCTGAATTTCTCTTCAGTTTTGGTAGGATGCAATTTCAACAATATGAAAATGTACCCCTTAGATATTGCCCTTGAGACTTTGCAGGTAGAATCAGTAAAATGTGGGCAGATTTAATGATGTTAACAACTCTGTTAACAACGTACATATCATACTGTCAATATCCTGTGTTAGGATATGTTTCAGTCACTAGCCAATGAGAAAGGGTCTTCTTTAAAACCTTCTCTCAGCCATTGTAGCTTCATTGTCTGAATTTTCATAGAATTGCCCTCTGTAGCTAAGAAGGGAAGGTAGCTTAGGCGCCTAAAATGAGGTTCTAACAACGCAAACACTTCCTAGCCGTGTCCTGGATCTCAATATTCAAGAAATTTTCTGTGTTTATCACTAAAGCAAAACTGCAAAGAAAACTCATATTTCACATTTGAATAACATGTAACATAAGTTTTCCTGACACTATTAAGCTTAATGTGCAATTAAAAACATCCCACTATTTTTATTGGTATAAAACAGACCAGAGAAAATAAAGACATAATCTAAAACTTCTGGAATAAAACATTTGTCTCAGAGTTCATCTACTACTTTAATATATCATTAAAATGCACTATTTGCTAGCCTTTGCTTGGATCATTGCATCTAAAGAGCTTTAAACCTTTCTTTAATCCTAGCCAACTTTAGCAGTGTGCAGTATTGCTCTTTGCATTGTTCTAGTGAAATCCATTTTACACACACACAAGAAAGGAGCTTTGCCCCGTAGAATTCTTTTGATTTTTGCTGAACCAGTTTCGATTTCATTTATTGTCATTTGAATTCAGGAAAAATTCCCAACCCACAAAACTGGACTGGAAACTGCAGAAGGCTGCACATGAACACTTTAAGCAGGGACTATCAGCAAGGCATCAGGATGTCATGAAACTGGGGATTAACCTTTTTGAGATAGGGACGCTGTTGCTAGGGCTCCCAATAGAATAGATCCTTTCTCATTGTTGTGCTCCCTTGCTGTTATCAGAGTACAAATATCAGAGAAATACTGTTAATTCTGCAGTATGTCGTTGTGGGATTCGAAATATCCCAAAAGGATTTCAAACCAGCATGAACAAGACTGCTCTGGAGGTAGCAGGGGCTTTGTATGGAAGTACATTAATCTCTTCAGCACGATGAAAGCTTTTGTGTACAATTATCCTAGGTGATATTAAAAAAAGTAATAGAAAAGCGTGTGTGATCCTAAGTCAAAATGAAGTACTATGAAATTGCAATGTGTTTATATTTCATTTTTATTTTCTGCCGTCACTCCCTTCTCTTTGTACTCAAAACCCTTGTTGCATTTTTTACCCTCCCCCCCCCCCCGCCACCGTGTGTGATCACAGTTAGGTGTATCTATGCGTTTAAGCATAGAGTTCTCTCTCTACATTCTTAAACCATTCTCTTTGTTAAAACAAAGCGAGCTTCATGCAGAATATCTGTGTGCATGGCTGGCTGCTCCCAGCCCAGTTGCGAAGTTCTCTGTGGAGCTTTTATTTTTGCGAAGCCTCCAAGTGCCAAGATGAAAGGATGGCCAAATGAGCTACAAAACGTTCCCAGTAATAGCATTAAGGAGCGAGCAGCTAAACGTCTCCACGAGATTATCACAAAATGTTTCACCGATCAATATTTGCAAGTTTAAGGGCAAAGCTGTAATTAGAGGTGAAAGGGCTGGAGCCACGTGGGCACCGTGATCAGTTCTGTGCCCAGCAGTAGCTCTCAGCCCCGCGCCTGCGGCGGCCCTCGCCTTGCCCAGCCCGGCTTCCTCAAAGGGTTGGGGGAGCTTGGGGCAGAGAACAAAAAGGCTGCTGAGTGCTTAAAATCTTACTAAATATTTGGCTGGTGCAACGTAGGTCTGAATAGCCAGCAATGCTCAGGAACATCATATTTACTCACAGGAGAAATGTCCTAAGAGTAAAAGGAAAACAAATTGCATTGAGACATTCCCTCTGCCTGGTTCTGGGTTGCTTTCCTATTTGTATTCTAGACTTGAGGAGGAATAGGGCTGGAAATGTGATCTATCACAAAAAGATTTTGCTAATTCTGTGGTATCAATACAAGCCCGAGTGCAGGCACTGCTGCTGTTGACCAAACCCTACTAGTAAAAGATTCTAAAACAAGGGAATTCCCCACATTACTTATTCCCTAGAAGCTGCCTTAGATGATTCTAGTAGCAGAACACCTACAGGCAATTATGAAGCTATCGGTAGGATGAAAGGACAAATTTTCTTTCAGAGGTACAGAGTTTCTTCCTCTTTTTTGCTGCCTCTGTCACTTAACCCATCCTCCTTGGTACATTGCACATGCCACTTGCCCTGCCTGGTAGGGTAGCAGTCACAAGATAATCAGCACTAATGAGTGTCTGCAGTGAATGTTATGACTTAGCAGACCCATTTAAATATAACAAGCATCCACTTGAATAATGAATGATAAAGAAAATGAAGGCAATCTGTTCTTAGCACTTTGGCCTTTGAGTGTCTTAAGTTTCTTGCCAGTAGTTTTGTAATTTAGCAAAGGTAAAGTGAAGCCAGAAAAATTCAGCAGACAGTAAAAACTATGAAAGTTGTTTCAATACACAATGTATTGCATATATACTTTGATAACTCTCTGTTCTCCATTGGTTTTGCAGTTAGGGTGGGTTTTTTTCCTGACACTGTTGAACAGTCTGTTTTGACAATTTAAGTGTATAGACTTGTGGGAGGAGCACTTAAAAATGAACTTGTCGAGATTATTTTTCTTCTGTTCTCCTTCAGGAACAGCTGTGAAATTTTTGGATGTGGTATTGAAAATAACATAACTAACAAAAATGAGTTTTCTTGAGCAGAACTGTGTATTAAAAAATTGTCATAAAAGTACTGTTTCAGTTGCTTCAAAGGTATTTTTAAATTCAAGACAGATTTTCCAAATAGTGTTGAACAAACGCAATAACATATTAGAAATTTTGCAAGAAACCATCTTGATTTTTTTTTTTTCCCAGAACATATTTCCAAAAGAATTTCAAGGCTGGTTAGATAAACTTGGAGTAAAATGGAGGAAGAAATAGTAAATGTTTATTGGACAAAGAACTGAAATAACTTCTAAAATGTTAGAATGCTTGACTGGGAAATGAGAGGTTTGTGTTTAAGTTCATACTCTCTTTGCTATTAAATAAAAAATGAAAAAGCTCAAAGCAGCAGAGAATGAGCAAGCCTTAACTTATGGTCTTATACAGTCCAACAATGACAATGTTCAGTGAGGCACCTACTGCAAAACACAGTCTTTGTTTTCATTAAAAGTGTTCTTTAACTATGTTGCTTATCCACATTGTTTTCATTCAATAACTATAGTGACAATATTTGCAGTCAATTTTGGGAAAAAAAAAAAGTATTTGTTTTATCTGAGTACCAACCAAAAGCCCTTGAGTACCTACCATGGTCATACCCACAGATGTAAGTCTTAAAATATTCTTAACAAGAATTCTTTATACTCTCACCAAAAAAGAAGCAGGCTTTTTACATCCAAGAGCTAGCCATCTAACTATCTTGCGTTGCTGCTTACCAGAACTCATGAAAAGTTAATATCTTTGTTTTTCTAGGAGTTCACAAGAATAGAAACTGAAACAAAGGAGTAGTTGTTTTTCATGGACAGAACTAGAATGTTTCCCCTCCTTCATTACACTGCTTTTTAGTTTAGGGGTAGTGAGGAGTGATTGTTTCAGGTTTTTTAATATTGGGATTTGTCATGCTGGTTTGTTTTTTCCTCACGACATTTCAACCTGATTAAAAGACCTTTATCCATCAAAATCCTATGAATTTGAAGTAATTTTATTTAGACAATTTTAGACAAAAATATTTCCAATTAAGTTTGCTGTTATTGAGCAGTGTATTTTTTGGGTGTAGTGGTTATTTTATTGTAATTTCTTCAGGAGGAAATACTGGTTCTATCAGTTTGGGGGGATAGTAGGGGACATCAAATTTATTTTTGTACCTATTCATGTTTCTCATCCAAGTTTGATTGATTTCTCTGCCTTCCCGCTACGTTTTCCGTCTTCCTTCTCAGTGTTTGACTGTGGTATTTTGAACCATTTTCATTCTCTGCATCTCACTCCTGTGCCAACATGGGAGGAATCATTTCTCTATGGCTTGATCTCTGTCTGCTGTTAAGATAAAAAGCTCCTAGTGTTTGTAATTATCCATAAATGAGAGTTTTCTTATCCATATCCTGAATGTGGGGTAGTATTTATACTATTTCTGCTTCCAACTTAACAATACATTAATTAACTCTACATCTTACTTTTGTTATCTTTTTTTTTTGCACACTAGTGTTTAAGACTTAGCTTGAAGTGGTTCCATAATATACCTATTTAAGTTTCCTTAATAATTATCTAATACATGTACTACCATAATTATATAATATTTCTTTCTGGGCAGGGAATTATTGTTATTACTGCAACATCTTCTAATATGATCTTTGGCTGTGGTTTGTTGTGGAAAGAAGGAATAATAGTGCTTGAAAAGGCCAAAATGCTTGGTTCTTGGAGGTATGCCATGGAATATAAATGCATGGTTACCTTTCTCTGCTGGGTAATCTTGCTGGAACATGGAAGAAATTATTCCAATCAAGTTCCTTTCAGCTGAGATGTTTGTGCTGGCAGAGGAACAGTCCCAAATGCATATTTACCTCAAGAACTAGTATCCTTAAGTTTTGCACTTCTGCTTATTTTTGGTGTGCTTCACATGTGAGATACACAGAAGAAATAGAAGTCAACCTGCCTTACACAGCCTCTGCCATTCATATCCAAACTTAGACACTTGTTTGCAAACTTGGCTTGTGCACGTCTGCCCAAGCTGCTTCTGATGAGAAGTGGTTTAGCTTAACACTGATAGTTATATTGCTAAGTGACTTTGTCATCATGTTATTCTTTTTCCAGCTAACAAAGATCTTCTGGGAGAAACATGAAAGAAAACAGGTATCAGACGAGCTCCTTGCAAAAGACAAGAAAATGCACTTAAGAGTTTTCTTGCTTTCTTTAAAATATTCTTATCCGCTTGTCTGGGTTGAAACAAATTACACTAATTTCTTTCATCCTCCTTGCTTCTTATGGATGAAGAATTTGTTCTACTTGCAAGGATTTTGGCAGTTCTCACATTTCTCAGTCTCAGGTGATATACATGTAGGAATTAAAATGTCTCACTAAGGGCATGACTTTCAGTATTTATTAATCTCTACAGTCACATTGCAGAGATCTGTGATCCATATATACATGTAAACCTCTGGGTTTATCATTGTTTTGTCAAATCGTCTCAGGAGAATGTTTTTAAACCTCCTTTCCTACAGAGCCTCCAACAACTAAACTTCTACTGATTCCTCATTCATCTGAGGTTAGGTTTTTCAGTTAGGTTTTAGCACGATGGTGATTCAGAAGTTTCTCCAGATCACTTCACCTCTCCACTCTTACATTTCTCACTTCTAAGTCATTTGCATCACACCTCAGCATCCCAGATATTTGCATGGTGTGGATCCTTCAATTGTTTTTACCTGATGGCACATCTGTGACTGAAAGTTCAGTCTTTCTTATGACAACCATTCCCTGTTGTTTGCTTTTTCATTTTTCTTGCTATGTTTCCTTTCTTACATTCCTCTCTTGGGAATGAGATTAATTCCAGGAAGATAATTTAAAACATTTGTTGTTTGATCATTCTAGCCTAGTGTAGAAAACCTTGACTCACTCCAGTGCAAGTTCTTTTCCTGTGCCAGAACATTCAGTAGGGTCCTCCTTGTCATTTTCAAGATCCTCTGAGTTCCAACCCTGTTTCTTGGTTCCTGTTTTCTCTACACCAGCTTCTGTTCTGGGATTTTAATTTTTCTTTTCCCAATAAGAGCCTCTTCCAGGTATAACTTCTAGTTTTCTCTGTACCAACTACCAAGGACTCCTTGGCTGTCCATTCCTCCCTCTTTATTGGACTAGATGTGCTCTCTTCTCACTTTCCAACTTAACTTGTGGTCCCATCTTTTTTTTGTTCTTCTCTGAAGCAAACCTGTTCTCCATCTCCATGTTCCCTCTTTTCCTCCCGCAGGCGGCGTGTGCACGTTTCCAGGTTCACTTCCAGGTACTGGAGTTTGCTCTGCAGTTCTGTTATGTAGTACATTTGCTGAAGGTCACTATGACCGTAAGTCAGGAGATCTGTAATGCAAGCATATTGCCAAGTGTTATATCTTTCCTATCTTGCTCATCCTCAGATCCTGAAGTAAAGTCTACCATCATCTTTGATGATGCCACTTGTTTACTTGCCTCCATTTTCATGCGTTCCAGATGATGACATTTCAGCCAAAACTAGCTTCCAGCTTGTGTACTCTGGCAGGGGAAGGGGAGGAAATTATATCACTGGAGGTTTTATTAAAGTAAGAGTAACTCAACAGACTTAGGCTTTTCTGACAGGCTTTTAGTTTTTTTCTTGATGAAAGCTCTGTCAAGCTCCTGAGATCTCAATATGTTCTGGAGTGCTGAAGCAACTTGAATCGTTATGGCATAAATACATACAGCTTTAATTTTCATTATATGCACACCGATTTATATTTTGTTTTGCAGGGGTTAAAAAGAACCCTGGATTTTATTTTTTTTCCCACTGCTTCAGTGGTGGGTTTTTTTTCAGAAAAACTAGTATCAGGTTAGGATCTGTGCAGCAATAAACCTTTGCCACTGGCAGGAATCTAGCAGTCACAAACAATTAGTTCTTTCTGTGAACCGTCCAAGGTTAATTTTAGCCTCCTAAACTGTCTCCTGCCAGATCTGATAACTTTTCTCCTTTAGCTCCAGCTGTCTGGTCCCTGATGGGATTTGGCTACAAGGAGGATGGCATTATCAGCCCATTAACTATCACTAGCAAGAGAACTGTGATGCTGATGAATATTGATCACCCGTTCCACAGGGTTATCAGATGATGCTGAGTGAACCTGACGCTTAGTTGGTTCCCTGGGCAGCCTTTATTTTCTACTGGCTGATGGCACTTCTCTCCCGGGCTCTGCCCACGGTGAGGGAGAGCAGTGCAGCAGGGCATCTCTGCTCCGGCCATCAACAGGTTGTGTTTGACCGCAGGAAGAGAGACTGAAGAGAATGCTTTGCCCTGCCTGGGTCAAAGCCTGGATAGGGCCCATGCAGCTCTCTGTCTCCCTCACCACAGGGCTTTGCGAAATGCCTTTATTAGTCAAGCGGGGAGAGTCGCAGTAGGTCAGAAAGGATTGGGAATGGACTTGCAGGCACTGAAGGGATCTGTGTGGAACTCTCTAAACTGTGGAAGGTTTGCACCACAGTTGTGACTTAGTAGTGTCTGTGGAGGGTAGGTATAAAAGACATGGAAGGTCTACCAGGGAGACTCAACCTGGTGGGATAGGAGTGTGCCACCATATCCTGCAGACACTTGGAAAACACTGGAAACCGAGGGGTGCACTCAGTTGTTTTGTTTTTCAGAGCATACTATTAGGAAAAAACTCTATACAATGCCAGTGTTTTCTTCATAGTCAAAGCAATATTAGTCAGGGCTCTGGAGGATAAACAATACTTGTTTGGTGTTTGTTTTTTTCTAAACCAAACAATCTGCAAAATAAATGTTGTGTTTCCTTTCAAGGCACAGCAACATGAATTCTGGGACTAAAACCAGGACCAACACATTATTTATTAGTAGTCAGTCAATTAATAAACATTTGATAAATCCTTTATTTTGGATATTATTTACCCATTTATTTCATTACTTTGGAAGTCTCAACTCATTCAAAAAATATTTCCCCCCAAAACAGGATCGTCATATTAGCAAAGAGATATTGAACAGATAACTCCCAGGATTAAGTGATACCTTGAAATAAAGATGTAAAGAAAAAGTGTTGTTTAGTATTACCTTATGGACAAGAAGAAAAAACAATCTGGTTTGAAATATTCCTACTGTTTTGTTTGTTTGTTTTATTGTACTCCAGTGCATGGTAGAACAGGAGTAGGATTTCTGTTTAAGATAACTGTTTTCCATTTTAATTCTAAAGTAAATGCCCAATGGATTTTAAACTTCAAAGTAAGATCTGCTGTGATTAAACTTCATCGTTTTAGAGGACATATGAATAAAGCTTTATTTTTTTCTTTCTTCCTTATGCTTCCTCACAGAAGTATTTGAAAGTTATTGTCTTAGTGTATCATTTCTAATCACAGAAAAACATAGCATCAATCAGCATTTCCTCAACCGTTTTCCTTCCAGCTTGATCAGTGAAATGGGCATCAGCTCTACCATGGGAACATACAGACATTGGAATATATAGACATAAATGGTGGAGGAAAAGGAGTCTGCAGTTTCTGAAATTGAGGTGATTTAAGTATTGAATTCTTGTTTTGAAAAAAAAGAAGCAACCCTGGAAAAAAGGATTTTTCTGCTTTAGAAAGAAAAATTATCGGTTTGGGCCTTTCAGCAGAAGGAAGATTTGGAAAGCCTACCAGTTCCAGCTGCAGCCAACTTGCTGTATCCTGTAGGCAAGGCTTCCCCAGTGTCATGGGGACAGCCTGGCCTCCCCAAAATTTAGAGAAACAGAGAAACAAGGCCTGCCCACCAAACTTATACCTCCACTCTACTCGAAACTCATCACAACAAACATTTCTATCAGTACATTTGTGTCTACACATCAGCCCCTTTCATAAACACTTCTATAAGAAAATGCCTTGCCGTGAGGCTGAGGTACTTCAGTATTTAACCTCAGTAGCCTTAGAAGAATGCAGAATAGTAGATTAGAAATGAGTTAGGAAGAAAGAAATGAGAAATAAGGGTTGGCTGGGGCTTTTTTTAAAAGTTAGAGATCAATATCACTGTGATGATCTTGGTTACTCAGTGGAAATAGTTTGAGGAAAAAACAGAAGTGTAAATTTAAAGGCTTGACCACAAGTTACAAATAAATTCCTCTCGACTGCAAATTATTTTCATACCTACAAATCTGCAAACACTGTTTAGCTGAACTTTGCAGCTCCCTGACTTTTTGCCTTAATTAGCAAAATACAAAGAATACAGAATCGACCAGCACACAAATACTAAAATTATGAACTCATTCAGAAATAATTTTTGTGTGAGCTCCCTTCAAAACCAGGTTCCTGCTATCTACAGAGTATTTCATCCCAGTTTATACACTCTGTAATGTAGTACAAGGTCTAGTTATGAAGGCTGAAACTTGAAAATCACAAAAATATTTGTTCGAACATGTATCGCCTGCCATAAAAGAAGAAATTAGGAAGAAATCAAGAAAATACATTTTTTACAGAAATGTAATTGGTACATGCTAATCTTCCTTGTACTTCTAGATTTTCAACATCTGATTTCTGGAAATATATTGTTGTAACTCCAGTAGGATCCAGGCAGGCTCCATACCACCTGTGTCCGTGAGTGAGCTTCAAAAAAGCCACACAATCTTTCAGAAATTGCCTAATGCTCAAGAAGTTTAATTCAGTTGCACTTTTAATGTTAGAATGTGTCTCTTTTTATGCTAGAAACTTCCTGGATATTGACTTTCATCATCAAACTTTGATGCCCCCTCTTGTGTTCTGTCTATCAGTTTCACGTCAAAAGTTGTGTTGCCTACATTTAGATCAACAAGAACCTTCACTTCATTGTGGCCAGTAAGGCACCTCAGTTACTGGGCTTTCGTAGCTCAGCTAAAAGAGAAAGACAAAGCTGTCACCGTTGTTTGAGGGTTTTTTTGTTTCTGAAACAAAGAGAATACAATTAATTGTCCTTTGCCTGATGGTATGCATTCAAGCCTATTCCCATACAAGAAATGGGAGCTGTGGCTCCCATAAAAACATTGATATCTCCCAGAATCCTTACTCTATCTGGGCTTGGTCCAGATCCCAAATGAGCAGGAGCAACTCAGTCACTCTGGAACAACAGCATCTAACTATGGCATGATTCAGAAGCGGGAACTGGGCTTTGCATTCATAATTTGTTTGAATGTGATTTAGCTTTTAAGGACAAAGAAACACTAATGTACATGAAGTCAGAGGGGAAAAAAATGATCCAGAGAAATGTGGTGGAGGGTTATTGTGCTGATTTTGCTCTCTTGTGGATATTGCCCAGCTTCAGAAGATGCAGGGAAAGTGCTTGATCAGAAGTTTGTTTTCAGGCAAAACCTTTCTTGAGCCTTATGAATTTTGCTTTTGGAGGCTTTGAAGTTGTCTCATGCTCCCATGCTGAGCCTAGCAGGGTATGGATGTACATACTGGCTTTCTTGCCTGTGAATCTTCTTAAACCTTACATATGTTTAATGTTTTTGAAAAGCCACCAGAAAGCCTATTAGACACAATAGCTCAAGGCATAGCTATAAAATATATACTTCAATGTGGCATTGCACATCAAAGAGCTGTGATAGCATGGGACTTTGAAAACACTGATACTGGGCCAAGTAAAATACAGTTACAGAATAGGACTGTGTTTCTCTGTGACCTCAAAAGTCCTTGTTCAACAGGCAGCAGAAGTGTGCAGTGATGTGATGCGTGTAAGCGAAACGCTGGGACATCTGTCAGCATCGATGCTTTTTGAACCCTCTTGAAATGTTTTCTAGACTTTGCAGAATTAGCTCATGTTTCTTTTTATGATAATGTCATCTGTTCTGGCTACACCAGTGGTGGACATCTTGGAATAAAGGCAACACCTTTCAGAGACAGGTACTGATACTACACTGCAGAAAAAGGCAGCTGCACACAACTTCCTGAAGATGCAATTCTGCTACTTGTTGGGCTCTGTTTCCCTTTGGTGATGATGGTTAAGCTCAGCACAATTGATTTTTCACATAAATCAGGGATCAAAGTAACAAGTGAAGTGGGCAAGGGGCCACAGGTATGTCACTCACCTATTTCTATTCATTGATGTTGGCATGGTGAAGCAATGCTCATTTCAGAGTTGGGTATTTTGCCTGTTTGCTGTCAGCATTTCCTAATCCTCTCTGCCCACCACTCGCTATTGCTTCTTCACCTGTTACTGTGAACGTTTGCAGCAAATTTGGATGCTGTAGCTGACCCTCCAGTGGAGAAGAATCTGCTTAGGAGTTAACTATTCCATATAATCCTCTGCCTCTTGGTTAGGTGGGGATTATTTGGCATAAGTAATGAGGAAGGTATTGGGAATCCTAGGAGTGATTATGCACTCAGCGAAGAACATTTTTGAGCTGCTGAAATACAGGCTAATCTGCACACTGTATCAGGCAGGGAAGTGGAAGCCACGATTAAAACAGTCTTTTGTGAGAAATTAAGGAAGGGCAAAGACAAAATAGCTCCCAACAGCATCAAGAACACTGACAAAAAGCCACAGAAATACATAGCTCTAAAGAACAGTTTGTGCCCTGGAAAGACATCGAGAGAAATCAGAAATTACAGTAGCCTTTGAAGTGCAGGGAGATTTGGACAGAGAGTGATTCTGCTGTCCTACATAAAGTGCCATCAGCTGACACAGATTCAGTTTGAGACTTTTTCAGGTTTTGAAGGTGGAAAGAGCTTCAGGTTGCGCCCCATACATACAGCTGTGGGGGGCCTTGGAACCCGGTTTCCTTACCTCAGGTAACTACCCTAACCATTTGCCAGCCTGTTACCACAAGTCCATCCTGCTCTAAGGAATCTTTCAGAAAGTGCTTAATTGCAACCATATGTTCCCATTAGAAGCTTGAACAAGTCAGCGTTTCCTTTGCTCGTCATCAAAATTTTATCGCCCAGCTCTAATTGCCAAACCTGTCAGAAGTGCTTCTAGAGGCAGCTAAAGGGGGGCACTGCTCACCGCCAGTTAAACCTCTGCCTTGACACTGGTTCCAGGCACTGATAATCCATCCAACGGAGCTGCGAGTCCTTCCTATTCAAAGAAACCTCAATCACAGGCTGTGATCAGGACAGGGCATGGGAGGAGGCAGGGAAAGGCACATATAAAGGCAGTGAAGTGCAGGGCCTGTGTCAAGGGGCTGCCAAGCCTCTTTTGCCCAGGGGTTTCTCACCCACATTTGTTGTTCCGTTAGAAAAGTTGAACTAAACCAGAAAGGTGGTGAAGTGTTCTCTTCCAGATGACTACAATGGCAGAGTTGTAGCTGACTCCCTGATATGAGCTGTTGTGATGGCAGAACTGGAGGACGAGTGAGGGGGTGCCAGCCTTAGAAGGCTGTGGGGAATGGCACCTGAATTGTAGGAAACTGAAGATGCACGGTAACTTCTGTTTGCTGTGAAGGAATTTTTTCTTCTGCCCCTGCTCAGAATGCTGGCTCCGAATGGTGGGATTATTCTGCTCATCAGCTCTTACTACCATTATTTCTTTACCCAAATTTGATTAATTTCTATGGAAAGCAGATGAACATGTTTTCTCTTGTTAATTAGATTTGTCGTCTATGATCTAATGCTTTACTTACAATAACTGAACTAATAAATACTTATTGATTCTTTGGCCTCACTCCTGACCATTAACAGTAGCTGCTTTTTATATCTGTGTACATTTGTAATAGCTACCTTTGCAAAGGCCCCTGGCTATTGCTGTGCTTTCAGGGTGTAATTCCATCTGCTTCACTCATCTGTCAGACCTTAAAACTGTCACATCTTAATAATCTGCTAAACCCCATAAAGCCTGTGCACTGCCTATGCCTGTAGCCATAGAACTGCAGCTTTTCATTCCGTATTAATCATGATCTACTGCTTTGGCTTAAGCACCAGTAAGGGGCAACTTTGTCAAATGGTACTCCACCAATGAAATGTGGGTTTCTTACATATAGAGCACAAAAATGAGAGCAAAAAGAAACTGAAATAAGAAAAACATTGGAATGTGCAGGGTTGAGTAGTTTATAACATTTTCTTTCTTTCAGATGATATTTGACTTATTAATACCAGTACTTTAGAGGAAGAGCAATGCCTTAGTAGAGGGTTGAATGTCACATACTTCAGTGGAAAGCTTCTAGGCAGCATGGCAATCAGCTTATCAGATATTCATAAAAGAGGATCATGAGTACATCACTTCACATACTCTTTTGTAAAGAGCAATGTACCTGTTTTCAGGGCTGCATGTTATCCCGTTGCAGATTGCTTTGAAGTCACTTCAGATATTTCTACCAGGATAAGATGCTGCTAGGCACTGATGTAGGAACCAGAGTTCTGCTGTGAATTTTATGTGTAAATAGACTGTGTTTGTCCCATGATCAATAACAAGAGGACCAAAGATAGTTACAAGCAACAGATGGAGAAAACACATAAGAGGCAGTCTGGTAGGTAATGAAAAGCAGCAGTTACAACATGACAGCTGTCTGACTGTCAGACTTTTGGCACTGCAATTGAGACAAGTTTTGAGGGGAAACTTGCATATGGACAATGAAGTCACTTTGCAGTTTTCTGCCGTGCATAGGGAGCAACATGGAAGTAAAAGCATGTGGCACATTTCCCAACGTGTAGTCTTGAGTAGTGTGATCTCAATTTCAGAAAAAAATGTTTGATACAATAGATAACAATGACTTAAAACCACTTACGATTTGGGCTCCTAAGTCTAATTGTGATGTGATAAATGGGACAAGGGAATAATGAGATTTTTCAGGAGGTTTAACAAGGAGAAGATGGTATGAAATGAAGATGATGAATGTGGGAAACTAAACTCAGGTCATGGAAAGGATTTTTTGTCGAGGCTGTGAAGATTCAGACAGATGACTTCAGGGAAAATATGAATTGATAAATCACAAGGATCAAGGAAGACCTACAGTTGTTCCTTTTACACTTGAACTTTTCCACTGAGAAAATGAAAGAACAAACTTCAGAATTTCTGCTAATTTCTTCTAAGTCAATGATATTGACTGAAATAATTAAACCATAATATGTGTTCTTCACATCCTATCTCCCTTTCCCACCTGAATAACAAAAAATCTGAAATTTTGATGTTTTTACTAATAAGAAAATAGAAATTCTAACTAAGGAAATGGCCAAGAAGATTAATTAATCTCTTCATTCTTGTAGGAGAAACAGAGAATAGATAGAATTATCTGTTATTTGACTTACAAGTCTAAAATAGGATATAGGTTTCTTTTATAGCTTATCTTACCACAAGCAGTAACTTGTCACAGAAGAAGGTCCTTGGGAGAATCAAAAGGGGAAGGCAAAAGCTTAAGAGGGAGCTGCTTTGCACCAGGGACTGTGGAAAAAAACATGCCCCTCTGCAAACACAGGGTTTTAAATGCTCTTCACAGTAGAGCATAGGCAGCAAACCACCCTGCAATGAACTGAAGCTTTCTCAGATGTTGCCTATCTGTAGATTTTCCATTCCCCAGGTACGCAAGGGTATGCCTCCACTTAGGTGGAGACATCTTGTCTGGTTCCACCATGCTCCCCTGAATACAGGGAGATGCACATTGCCATCCAAACTCCTAGTCTTGGAAGTCACCAGGTAACCCTAGAGGCACATTGTGGGTTTTATGGTATGCCTTGTTACACATCCAGAAATGACCCAGTTTTGATGGAACCAGGCATCTCAACACCACATTTACGTCCTAACTTAATTGCAATACAGAAAGTGGGGGTTCCTCCACCCCATAATCCTGGAAGGATTGGTCCCATATGTGTTCTCAAAACTTGACCCCACCATGGGTCTTCATCCAGTGCAGCTACAGGTATGCCTTTTGATGCAAAGGGAGAGAGGATGAGTCATGCCTCACCTGTTCTGTGTTGTAACACAGCGATCTTGGTCTTACAAAATGCCTTGGAGCAGTTCCCACCCCATCCTGAGCACTTTCCAGCCCATACTGACCTCCTCCCCGGAGACAATCTGTATCAGAAGGCTGTGTGCTCTTCTGGGCTGCTTCATCCTGCAGAGAAGGATCCTCCAACCACACAAGTAAGCAATGGCTCCCAGCTTACTAGTTTGAGCACTCTCTTTCTCTCTACTGCAAACTCTCCAACAGATTTTTTTATTTTGTGACTGTTTATTGTGAAGCAGAGAAGTAATGTTAGAAGCAGGGGGCAGCAGGATGTCCACATTTCCTTGTTCTACCCCTCTATGGCTGGACTGTGCAAAACATTTCCCAGATCTGCATCTCATCTCATCTACTCATCTTGGTCCTGCATCTTTTCCTGTGTTTGGTTCTGTAGAATAAGTATATCTAAGCATTTTAAAAAAGATCCCATCCTTAGAGATAAACATTGCAAAGGCAGCTCTGGGGCTGCGTGACTTTATTCCAAATTGATCCTGGTGCTGTCAAGTGTGTAATCAAGTATTTGAATGATGATGTTTCCAATGAATTGGTGATGACTTGATATCATTCAAGATTACGGTCCATGCTATTTGATTGTGAAATAAGAAAATGAAATCTTTGAGGTATATTAAAATGGCTTTCAAATTTATTTTTTCTTTTTACGTTAGGGTGGTGGGGCAGTTAAGACCAAAGCAGAAGAATCACACAACAGATTTTATTTCTCAGAACTATTTTTTGTGAGATCTCCCATTATACCCTCTAGGATTCTTGCTTTGCAGATCAACAGCAGTGAGAAGACATGATACGACTTGTTAGCTGCATAATTTCCATTTAAAATTATAATAGTGTCGGCACTGACTAAGTTGTTCCTGGAATTTATATATGTTTCCCAACCCAACTGACAACAAACTTCAGCTCTGTTATGCCTCTATGATCTTTCCTTCATTAAAATGTGTAAATAAATGATGTGGTAAATTATCTCATGTCTAACTCTTGTCTTGTTATTAATCTAGAGGGAGATGAAGTTCTTAGAACAAGGCAGGAAAGACAGAGAATACAAGATGATTAACTTATCTTCAATTCCACTCACAACAGGATTTTTAAAATATATGTTTACTCTTTAAAATATGTTTTTCTAATTGCAGAGGAGACATCCCTTTATGACAATAATCTTTTTTCTTCAAGTGGTAAAGAAAAACACCCTCTATTAGAGGTTCCCACAAATTGAAATTAATCCTGAAGGAGCTCTTCAGAAGCATTACAGGAAGCAAAGGAACGGGGTTTTTTTCACATGATTGCTTGTATTCTGAAGAAAAAGGAAGAAAAAACCCTCCACTGCTCACTCTTAAATTAAAAAAAAAATAAATTATTTATTCATCCCTCATGCAGAAAACTGCTGTTGCCAATAGGTAAATAAAATGAAGTGCTTTTTATTCCAAATATTTTATATTCATGTTTGCATATGATGGATGGGAGAAGGATAAGGAAGATGGAAGAATATTGGCTAGAGAAAAAGGTTCCTGCAGGACCTTCAAGTCATTTTGCCTCTGTCAAAGTAACATGTGTGGACATTCTATCACATATATGTAATATGAAACCTTAGTTGTGGTCTGACTAAAGTTGGGCATAGATGCTCACTCTGTCAACCTTGTTTGTGGGCAAGGGACTTGCAGAAATAGGGGAGAAGCTGTGAAATTCACAGAACCACAAGGTTGGAAAAGACCTTTAAGATCATCAAGTCCAACCGTTCCTGTCCTATGCTAAGCCATATCCCTAAGTACATCATCTACTCGTCTTTTAAACACATCCAGGGAAGATGACTCAAACCCCTCCCTGGGCAGCCTGTTCCACATCCCAACAACTCTTTTAGTAAAGAATTTTTTCCTAACATCTAGTCTGAACCTGCCCTGGTGCAGCTTTGTGCCTTTTCCCCTTGTCCTATCTCCTGCCACTTGGCAGAAGAGACTACAACCTCCTTTCAGATAATTATAGGCAGTGATATGGTCTCCCCTCTGACTCCTCCAGACTAAACAACCCCAGCTCCCTCAGCCACTCCTCCCCTTCACTGGGACAATCAAAAGCTGAATGGAAAAGAAGAAAAGGCTGATGGAGAGGAGAAGGAAGATTGGGTGGGTGGGAACAGGACCACATCCCAGGACCTGATCTCGCAGGCCAGGGAAGCCCAATCCCATGTGTCTGAAGGAAGACCTACAGGCTGTTCTGGCAGACCTGAGACTCTGTGGATGATGGTCCCTGTTCTCACTGTTGTGGGGAAGGGGCTCATATTCCACATGCCCTCCCACAAGAGCCCAGAGCCTTTGAGTGCTGCCACCATGCAGCGGAAACAAACTGTGGATGCTGAGCTTGGACTTGATGAGGTGCTCTACAGAAAAGGATCTCTTGGAGCAATTTTAAATGTCCTTTTAGAGAGAAAGAATAAATATGTGCTACAGCTATCAGTCAGACACCAATTAAATAGTACAGTAATAGTCAAGTCACATCTAGAGCACGCGGTACAAGCTTCTCTGGTGATAGGAGAATGGACAAAAACATTCACACTGCAGACCAAATGAAAAGGCAAAACTGAAATCACAGCATCTTTCTTCTATAGTTACACAGGCTTCATGCCTTTCATAAGGAATCTCTTTGCTCTCTTATGAAAGGGATCTCATGAGAGGTGGGTAGCCAAACTTCATTTTAGAAAAATACTCCTGTATCAGTGAGAAATTATGGTTATAGATACCCACTGCTTCCCCTGCAAAAAAACCCACCCCAACCTTCCTGGCCATGTTGCTTACAAGAGCAGACATCTGCCTTTGCATTTGAAAATGACCAAACAGTGCCAGTTGGCATTTTTGTTGGCTAGATGTGCACAAGTAGGGCACAGACTCAGAAGGGTTATTAGCCCATTAAAAATGTAATGAAAAAATCTCTGCGTATGGTTGGCTAAACATATTTAAGCGTGATGACTAAATATAAAATGTCTATAGTTTAAAAGACTGTCTCAGCGCACATATTTAACCTTGTAAAAATTCCAGAGTCCTGGCATGCTTCGTAGCTGTAAAGGAGAGAAGAGATGGCTGGTGGTACAGCAAGAAAGGATCCTGCAGGCAGCTGAGTATCAGCCTGGTGTGACCACAGGGATGGAGCAAATACAAAAGGTGCCTCAGCCTTTCAGTGTCCTGTGTGGAAATAAGCAAAAAATGCCATTCATGCCAGGCCAAGAAGTTGACCTAGATGTCCCAGCCCTCCTATGATAAAGTCACAGCTTCCAACAGGGTCTTAAGAATGCAATTTGTAACCGAAGCAACCTGGGGCAGAGGGAGGAGACAGGCCTCTCTTTTGGATGTTAGTGTTTCCTTGCCAACCAGCTGACCTCTCCCATTAAGTAGTTTCCTTGAATACAGGGGTCTGGGGAGAGAGGTCAGGGATCAGAAATGGAAACTGTTGACACCCAGCTGACTCTGTGAAAGGCTCTATAAGAACAGTAACAGCAGTTTCAGTGTTTGACCAGGATGTGCTGTTCCCTGGGTTCCCACCCCCTGGGGCAGAGGGTGCCCCGGAGTCCCGAGGGAGGTCATTTTGTACACCACATCTCTGTACAACCTAAAGAGACAGGAGAAAGGGGCAGCAGTAACATATTCCCTTGCCTTGAGTTTTCATTACCCCCTTCACTGACCACTTCCCCCACAGCATTCCTGCTAGGTGTTTCATCTTGCTTTTGTGGTTCACGAAGAGTGCACCGCGTCACCTTCCCCAGCAGAAAGCTGCGGCTGTACTGTTCCACCCTTACTTATAGAATCATAGGACCATAGAATCTTAAAGGTCGGAAAATACCTCTAAGATCATCAAGTCCAACTCACTGTCCAATACCACAATGTCAACTAAACCATGTCCTGAAGTGCCATGTCTACATATATTTTAAATGCCTCCAGGGATGATAGCTTTAGACAGCCTGTTCCAATGCCTGTCCTCTCTTTCATGGAAGAATTTTTTTCTAATATCCAATCTAAACCTCCTTTGACACAACTTGAGACCATTTCCTCTCATCCTACTGCTAGTTACCTTGGAGAAAAGACCAACACCCACCTCAGTACCACCTTTTGTTGTGGAAAATGGCAAGGTCTCCCCTCGGCTTCCTTTTCTCCAGGCTAAACAACCCCAGTCCCATCAGCCACGCCTCATAAGACTTGTGCTCCAGACCTTTCACCAGCCTCATTGCCATTCACAGAGTCACAGAATCACAGAATCACAAGGTTGGAAAAGACCTTTGATCATCAAGTCCAACCATTCCCATCCTAAGCTAAACCGTATCCCTAAGTACCTCATCTACCCTTTTTTTAAACACATCCAGGGAAGGTGACTCAACCCCCTCCCTGGGCAGCCTGTTCCTGGCCCTGACAACTCTTTCAGTAAAATTTTTTTTCTAATGTCTAATCTGAACCTGCCCTGGTGCAGCTTCTTGCCATTTCCCCTTGTCCTATCTCCTGTCACCTGGCTGAAGAGACCATCACCCACCTCTCCACAACCTCCCTTCAGGTAGTTGTAGGTGGTGATAGGGTCTCCCCTCAGCCTCCTCTTCTCCGGGCTAAACATCCCCAGCTCCCTCAGCCATTCCTCATATGATTTGACCTCCATCCTCTTTACCAGCCTGGTTGCCCTTCTCTGGACTTCTCTAAACCATCTCCAACACCTTAATGTCCTTTTTGTTATAAGGGGCCCAAAACTGAACACAGCACTCAAGGTGCAGCCCCACCAGAGTAGGAAAGTACACTTTCCTATTCTTGCTGGCCATGCTATTTCTCATAGAAGCCAGGATGCTGTTGGCCTTCTTGGCCACACTGCTGGCTCATGTTCAGCTGGCTGTCCACCAACAGCCCCAAGTCCTTTTCCTTATGGCAGCTTCCCAGCCACTCTTCCTCAAACCTGTAGCGTTGCATGGAGTTGTGACAAAAGCCTAGAACCCAGCACTTGGCTTTGTTAAACCTCATACAGTTGGCCTCAACTCATCAATCCAGCCTGTCCAGATCCCTCTGCAGAGCCTTCCTATCCTTGAGTAGATGGACACTCCCACCCAATTTGGTGTAATCTGCAAATTTATTGAGTGCACCCTCAATCCCCTCATCCAGGTGGTCAATAAATATATTAAACAAGGTTGGCTCCAAGACTGGGCCTTGAGGAACACCTCTTGTGACCAGCTGCCAAATGAAACTCTGTTCATCACAACTCTCTGGGAGTTTGCTCAGTAATTCAAAATTTACTGAGCACTCAGATTTTACTGACTACTTTGCTGAGAGCACAGTGCCAGCCTGAGGAGGGACATCCAGTAGCAAAACCACAATCTGTGCTCTGCCTTGCACAGACAGGTGAGTGGCGCCGTCACTCTCCCGACTGCACGATGCAACTGTCAAGCACCCTGTAGGGCACAAACACATCTGAGTCCCACAGACCAGGTCCCAGGAGTTAATTTGCCCTCTTATCCAGCACTGCTGCAGTTTGCAGCCACCAAGAGCATGGCAGTGTCTTGCCAGTAAGACCAAGACTTCTCCATCACGTGAAATTCCATAGCAACACCTTTATACAGTATGGGACCAAATGACTTTGTTCTCTTCCCTTTGACATAGATTTTTACCAAGACGAAACAGCACAATGCTAAATTAATTTAGTTTAAAGGTTTTGATGGTAAGAAAAGAGGAAAACAGCACAAGCTCAGTCCTTTATAATTACACTGCAAGCTTGTGCTTTTCTCCAAATGCTGCAGCCTGTTCCTGAGACACAGAATAATTTCTGCTTCCAGAGGCCTGAAATTATTTTTCGAGACACAAATCAAAATAATATTCTCTTTCAGCCTTTCTTGTGCCTAATGTTTTTCAATTCTATGCAACATGACGGTAAAGTTATTTATAAAGCTTAGCTGCAACCAGCCCTGCAAAAGCATTTTGGATATTGCTAAAAACATGATAAAACATAAAACACTATTAAAAATGCCCCTCAAAGAATTGCAGTAGATGTTTAGCTGCTGTGAATAGTATTGATTTCACTGAAAACCATATACAAGCTGTAAAAGCAACTAAAATAGAAAACTGAAAAGACAAAGGAAATTCAACTATGGAGTTAAGACAAATGATTTCTGTAAAGACCTGAAGAAGAGTTTAAAAAACACAATTTTGAGGTGGCTTCAGGTCCTGTTACTGTAGAAGGCTTATGAAAGATCTGTTCACAACTGTCAGTGCATTTGCAAAAGTGGGTTATTTTAAATAGGGTTGTGTTTTTTTTTTTAAATGTCATTTCTTTGTTTCTGGTCGTAAAAACTCAAATTTAAGACATATTTTCATTTCAGGTTTTCTCTCTTTCGGCTTTACTCCCTTCAAGAAAGCGAAATTCAAAGAGAGAAACATGAAAAAGCTTGGAAAGGGTACTTAAAAAAAATAAAATAACAAAGACCCAACCACACCAAATCCCTGCTTGCTTTATTTATACTTGAACTAAGATTGTGCAGACCAAAAATATAAGTCAATAATAAGTATGTCAATAATAAGTATGGGGGAAATAAAAAAGGAGTGAAAAACTTAATAGAATTTTTTACAGTTTTTGGGAATACCATCATTTTGGGTTTTTTTTTTTCTATTCAAATGGTGTAAGAAGCATATTTTAAAAACTATTTTCTTTTCTTTGTGCTGTGGTGGTGAGCCCAGACTCAGCCAACTAATCAGACTCCTATTCAGCCAAGCACTGCATGCACTGTAGCAAAGTTGTTTAATTTGTAATTTTGACAGTAAAATGAGAGCATTTTTTTTTTCAGAATGGACAGAAAGGACATAAGAAGGGCAAAACACAAGTCTTTAGAGAGAGTCCCAGCAAACAATTAAAGGGCACCCCTTTCACTGACAAATTTGATCATTTAACATTAACCCAGTTTAGGTTATGTAGAATATTCAGATGCAGCAGTCACTTTTATTAGGTGGAGACCAAGAACTTCCTTCAAATTAAACATTTGCACTTAAAAAAAAAAAAGAGAAGAGAAAAGAGAAGAGAAGAAAAGAAAAGAGAAGAGAAGAAAAGAAAAGAAAAGAAAAGAAAAGAAAAAAGAAAAGAAAAGAAAAGAAAAGAAAAGAAAAGAAAAGAAAAGAAAAGAAAAGAAAAGAAAAGAAAAGAAAAGAAAAGAAAAGAAAAGAAAAGAAAAGAAAAGAAAAGAAAAGAAAAGAAAAGAAAAGAAAAGAAAAGAAAAGAAAAGAAAAGAAAAAGTAAATGATTGTGTCCATCCTTTCCATTTCTGAAAATCAATTCACATGATGTAGCAACAATTCACTTGAACTAGGAGATTCTGCTTGTGATATTGTGACTCTTGCAAACAGGTAATAATTCAGCCACCATTAATAATCTTATATAGGAAAAAGAGATTTCTCTTTAGTGAGTTTGCAGTTTATTTTTAAAAAAAGTTTTAGGGAAGCTAATGGCCACGAGGAACCTGTGGGTCTTAGCCAAGTCTGCCTGTCTGAGTAGACTATCTGCATCGGCATTTTCTGGGCAACCTCTCCACTGGCTTGAATTAACTTTCAGTTCTAACCATCATTCAGTTTACAAGAGAGGGGGTTTATTGTTTGGGCGTTTTTCCCTTTCTAAGGCTTGTGTAAACACGACATCTGCTGCTGTGCAGAGAGCCAGCCTAAGGTGTATTTCTCACTTGGTATTCCTGACCTCCTTCCAGCCGCTGCCCTGCTCCCGGGAACAGCATGCGATTTGTTGACGCACCGGCTTTCTGCTGGTCTTTTCCTTGGGGACAGCATTCCTGAATAAAACTTCTGAAAACACAGGCAGGGATGGTCTCATTTTAAGGATCGATGGCGATTCTAAAAGGACCGGTAAGAAATTCTTCTCAGCTGCCTAACTGCACTAGAGATGGGCTGCACCAGGGACTCACTTCGGGCTACTACTTTTTCGCTGAATAATTTTACGTGTGAGTTATTTTACATGTGACCTACCATCTCCCAAAGCACCCCAGGCTCATCTGCTTTTATATTATAAACGTCCTGTTTCTTGAAGACAACATAGTTACGCAATTTTTAAGCCAGGATTGGGGGCAGGGGGTGGGTGGCAGTGAGGGGGGCAGAAGTTGATGCAAGTAAACTGCAAATGCAGCTACTGTATCACCAGAGGGAATAATGCAAAAATAGGTAGACCTGATCATCCCAAGTGAGAGGCAGCTGTTTACACGGGAGGTCTAAAGATGAAAGTTTGGCAGTGGTAGAAATCGGAAGTGCTGGCTTCTCTTTCCAAATGTGCCTTTACCGTGCAGCCTGTGTTTCTCTATATAGAAGACATTAGCATGTTTCTAGCCTCAAGAAAATGATATAGAGGAACTTGGATATTCACTGCAAATTATTTCCTGACACTACAAAGGTCTGGGATTTTTTTGGCACCAAAGTACTGCTATGCTACCCTGTGATTTGCCTTTTCCCCTCAGTAATTCACAGTGACAGACTTTTAAACAGAATTACATCCCCCTAAGCAGTTTCCCGTGCTCTGGCGATGGGCAGGAAGGCACAGACAATAAGGAAACATGACTGGAATACAGACACGGCTGTCCTTGTTGTTTGGCATCCACACAGAGATAGGTGTTCAGCCTTTGTTCCAGCAACGAAAGAACGCTCTGTGCTCTCCATGCCTTTTATTTCTGAGGGAAAAACAGCATGTTTGTGAACATGCATAAAGGGAGAAACAGGTTTAGAAAAGAAACCCCGAACAGACCACGGTTTCTCAAAGGCTGAAGGCTGCTTTTCGCATGAGATTGGATCTTAAAGGCAGCTCAGCTCTTTCACAAGCCTATTGTTGCTATGCAAGAATGCTCCCATTGTGGGCACATATTTTATCCAGTCTCATCCCTTATGTCTGTGCTATGAATTTATAAATGAGAAGCAATATAGCAATATGCCTTTTTAAAGAGCTTCAGAATAGCAAGTCCTACTGTCACACATGGCTGCAATAGAACAAAAACCTCTTTTTTGAGCATCAGATCTGCTGGACAGTGAGAAGAATCTGTTGTTCTTTAGGCACAGAATGGTTAGCATATTGCCTGGAACATGCCATAGATATCTTCCTGCAAAATCAGCATGTCTATAAGGAAGATAGCTGTGTACCTTTATAAGGTTTATTTATACAAACACTTCCCATGGACGTGAGCAGGACAAAAAGAATAAGCTTGCAGAAATGTAGAAGCCCATGTATGGCACTCTTAGACATTCACTATTAAAGAACTACTAATTTTTTTGCGGGTTTTGGGATGTATGTTCTGCTGCCTGTACATACTGCATAAACAGAAAATAATATCCCAGTAACAGATTCTGCACTGGCATAGCTCCACCCGCTCCCATAGCAGGATGCACCATTTTATAAATTGATAAGACAGGTCAGACTCTAGCCTTAAATCTTTCCCTTCCTTGCCTCCTGATCTTCAGTCTTTCCATGACGCTGGCCAACTACCTGAGAAAGCAGAGAGAAGATCAAGAGAGAATTCATAATTAGTCTCTGTGGTTCTATTTCCAACAACCCTGTAATCATCCAAGATTCTTTCTGAAGAAATTCGTGGTTTGCCCTTGTTGCTGAAGAGGAAGGATCTGATTCTTCTCATAAAATTTGTAAGACGGTGTTATTAAATTGTTTTTCTTTTTCTTAAAATTCTTCTGATTCAAACGTGAACCTGCTTATGGTCAGACACCCTATGCACCATATAGCAATGGCACAGAAAGGTCACACATGGAAAAAAGGAGCAGGACTGGTGCAACTGGTGCTGAAGCATCTTCCACAAGGAGACAATTAACAGAAAGCTCTGAGGTAGATCTCTGGTTTTGGATGGAGAACATGAATTCAGGCTCTCAACTTCCAGGTACCTTATTCAGCTCTTCATTGAGTTGTCTCTATTCCAGGTATGCAGACCAGAAGACTGTCCAGAAGGTTAAATGCTGTTACCCTTCACTTCAAAAGGCTAAGATGGGCATACTGCTAGATTTATTTCATGTGGTTGATGCAGTTCAGAGGGCACTGCAGACTGGAAGAGATCTCTGCAGGTCATCTGACCCAACCCTCTGCTCAAAGTGCAGTGATCAAGATAAGGTTGCTTGGGCTTTGACCAGTCCAGGTAAAGTAGCTCCAAGCCTCTCCAGGCAGCCTAGTCCCTCTCAGATGGTCCCATAATTCTTGGTCCAATCCTGATATGCTAGGTATGCTCTGAGAGTGTCTGCATGCTTCCTTGGCAGGAACACCCACAGTGAGATTCATCCAACCTAAAAGCTGTACAACTGCTTCTGACCCACGAGGCTTTCAGTCTGTGACAAAGAAAGAGATGCTCTTTAAAGTGAATTGTGTGCCACTTCTATCCCCTGGTTATAGAGGTAGCAACCAGAAGAGTGCTATTTAACTCTTAGAGGAAAGCTCCTTACCCAAGTTCAGAGATTTCAACCTAGGTCAAATGAGAAGACAACAAGCACTTCAGCTTGCTTCATAGCAGAATATGGGCAAAGGCATAACTCAAGGTGGTTGAGGAACCAATGGGCTATTTTGGAGGAGTAATGTGGCAGCAAGTTGGAAGAGACTCAGAATTACAGTTTTGAACTAAAACTGAAATAAGAAAAAACCCCAACTGACCCAGCACTGAGCTGCAGATTGTAGTTTCACCATGTTTAATTAAATGACTGTTAGTGACTGAAACTTCTTTTTTTTTCCTCTCAGTCTCAGAGGCACAGATCCAGAGAAAATATGTTTGCTTCAGTTCTCTATTTCGAAGATTATACTAAGAAGATCAGGGAAGTCCTTTACAAATGCAGCAAGCAAACAGATGATGTGAGGAATTTACTTCCAAGACAAACAGGTCAGGAATAATCAGAGCCTCTCACTCTCTTGCATTAGAAGAGTAATAAGCAAAAAGTATTGCTCTCTAGGCAGTGACATCTAAAGTAGCCTTTCAAAACAAACAAGGTTTCTGCTTGTTTACTCCATTCCTTCAAGATGCTTAGCTGGGATTATATTTTGTTTTCTTCTGCAGCTGCTTTTTCCATGGTCAGTCTTCTCCCTGAAGGTTCCCCTTCTCCTTCAAATCTTGCATCATTCGTATTTCATTATCCCACTCTGTTAGAAATTGCTCTGTCTTATCTCTTGTTATGTTCCTCTGCCAGTATATTTCTTTTCGGGTTGTATCTTTTCTGCTCTGCCTTCCCACCTTCCTACTGCAATCTTGTCCTTGCTGAGCTTTTGTCTACCTATTACACCTAAGCAGAGCTCAATAGGTCTCGTTCTGGGAAACTCCAAGGACTGCACTGACTCGCTGGTAAATAGGAGTTACTGAAATTCAGAGGATGGCTGCACCAAGACCCTAAAATTTAGAAGCAAGTTGGGTGAGTGGGACTAATATTTCTTCTTTTATGGATGTTTTGAAGTTTAATCTCTTCATTCCACTCTTTTTTCAGTTGTATCCTCTGGCTTCCATCCCTTTTAAGGCTGTGCAAAGCCCCTCTCAAATTTGGACTGTTTTGAACACCTCACATCTGAGCATAGCATCTTCTTTCTTTGAAGCATTTCTGTTTCAGAGCTTCATCTCTGGCCCTGCAGCAATAAGGGGACACTGTAGGAGAACAGAGAGTCTGTACTCTGTGCGACACTTCCCACGCTGGAAAGGTAACCTGGATACAGTGAGATCATCTCCTAGTCTTCCTGGGTTCATGTAGAAGTCAGGTACAGAAGTGGAGCCTTTATGTGAAAAAACCTGCTCCATCATTTTTTCCATCTCCTAAATGCCATTTAATTTGCCCGGTGTTAGGAATGACCCAAACTCTCATGTCTGCTCCCAAGGACATTTTTTGGGCTGCTAGTCTCTACCTTCATGACTACAGACATCTTTTCTTGTCCTGCATCCACTCACAGCAAGTTAAAAAGGGAAAGGTTATCTCCAAAAATAATGTCCTCTTGTCACAACTCATATGACCTGCGCTGACAAACAGCAGCACATCACTCATCCTTGCCCACAAACCTGCTGAAGGTGAGCAGGGACACAAGGGGTTCCCTGCCAGCCTGAGTGCCCCAGAGTCCCATCTGGCAGCACAACTTGCTCACTGCTATCGACACCTCATCAGTCATTTCTGAGAATGCAGTATCAAGAACATCATCTGTCACATATCAGGAAGGGTGGGAGGGAATGAAGTATTTTTACATAAAATTATAAATAAAAAAAAAATCCTGAACTGCTTGACTGAGGCCTGTACAAAAGCTGAAGGAGTTTAACAATGGGATGTTTCCCCAGTTCTTGGTAGAAGGTCCACCAAGCCTGCACAGCATCAAATATGGCTGCTGAGGAGCTGCTTGCTCCAAAAGAATCATCTGGGATTCCTGGTAGACACCAGGCTCTCCATGAGCCAGCAGTGTGCCCTCATGGCCAAGAAGGCCAATGGTGTCCTAGGGTGCTCCAGCAGGTCATTCCACAGTTTTCTCCCTAATTAGTACCATTGAATCACAGAATGCATTAGTTTGGAAGGATTATTTAGAGGTCATCTAGTCCAACCCCCTGCAGTAAGCAGGGACATCTTCACTAGATCAGGTTGCTCAGAGCCCCATCAAACCTGCCCAGGGACGGGGCCTCCACTGCCTCTCTGGGCAACCTGTTTCAGTGGTCTATGAATTAGCAAGGTTCAGATTTGAAAGCAAAGCAAACACAAACTCTAAAATCGTGCAGGGATAAACCCAGCAATATCCAAATATCCCACCAGAATTCTGCTGCTGTGCACAACTGGGACCTTCTGCATCTCGATGCTTTGCTGTCTTTTATCCAGGAGCTAGGCAGTGACATGCTTGCATCTTCTCATGATCTGGACAATATTCTGTACTCTGAGTTCTTGTAAAGCCTGCTTAAATGGGTGGGACGCCCAGGACAGGCACTGGGTCTGTTTGGTCTGTGAAATACCAAGCTCACTGCCTCAAGTGCTCAGGGAGCGAGTCAGACGCCCTCCCCCCAATTCCTCCCACTCCCCCCAGGCCCAATTAATCTCCCTCATTCAAGGAGCCTAGCACAAGCAGCGAGGGATTAGCTGTATCCTCTTTTGCAGCCAGCGCTGAAGCTCTGCCAGGCTACAGAGGGACATGGGCCCCAGAGAAGAGCAAAGCTTTCAGCCTGAAGCTCCGCAGCCTCCTGAACTCACCTGCAGCAGGGAGGTGTCAGCCCTGCTGCCTCCCCCAGCCCAGTACATCATCCCCATGCACGTTTAATTTAGCCACGTGCTTGCTTTCACTGTTACGAAGAGCCCTTGCATGCTACGTTACCTGCACCTTCCCTTGTCAGCCTTGCTGTGTTTTTAGAAGGTCTACAAAACAGCTTTTTTGCTTTTTGTTTCATTCCAAACAACACTGAGGACACCTAAATCCCATGAAAACATCCCAACACACTCTTTCCTCCTTGCAACTATCTCAGTCCCATGGGATTTAAAGCTGTTGTCTTCTTCGTCCCAGAAGACTCCCTTGGGCCCACAGCTGCCACTCAGCTTTACTCCTGAGTAACTTAATCGATCAGCGTAATGAAGTTAAACCAAGAGCAATTACTCTCCAGATCAGTACTTGTATTTTTCAGACCCACAGAAGGGCTTAGGAGCTGGAGGCCTGCCTGTTTCTTCCCACGACCCTACCAGCTGGTCTGGAGAAAGCCGCAGACTTCCTCTCACTCCCCGTTCATGAGCCTGTGGCAGCTACAGCACAGGCTCTGTCTGAAATTCCCACCAGCGATCGTCAACTGTGTTTTGTAACTTGGGATGCATTTTGGAGAAAGTGGATGGAAAAGATGGCAAGAGGAAGCTATTGTTTTGCCTAGCAGAGGTGGGGTGAAAGGCAGGCCGGCTGTAGGCAGTGAGGGTGGAAAGCTGCTGCTGTGCCATTTTAGAATTGGCAATTTGCAATTGGAAGAGACATTTCTTTCTTTCTTTCCTATCCTGCCAGCTGGAGGCTCTTGGCAAAGTGGTTATGTTTTTAGAAGCTAAACAAATTTGTCTTTCGTATTTTTCCCCAGAGTTTTGGATTTTACCTCAAGAGATTTGATCTAAAGATTTTTTTATTGCATCTGACTAACAAAAGACTTATTAAAAATGAAAGAGGACACAAGAAAATTAGAGAGAAGCACAAGCGTTCATCGGTATTCAGCATATCAACCGCTTTTTGAACATAGGCAATCCAAGTGGTTCTGAATTTATTTGTTTTCCATTCATGAAAATAAACAATTTTGCACTGGCATACAGTTACCACTCCAGTTTATGTTCCTGTAAAGAAGTGCAGAGCTCTGGGTTGTCTTGCAGCACTGTGTGTAATTCAGTATGTGCAAAAAATAGTCACCAGTATGTGCAAATAATTATAATATCCTGACAAGGAGACCGTTCTCCCATGGCATCTTGCAAAACTCTGTGCCTCTCCTCCTTAGCAAGCTTTGATGTGTGGTCTGAACTTGAGGTATACATTGGTTTGTTCAACCATATAGGGTTAGTTTTGGTTTTCTGTTGTGAAAATGTGTTTTAATGCCTCTATTATTCTCCTCAGGAGATTATGCAGTGATTTTCTGGTTAACATCTGTTAACCTAATGGCATAAACTTTAAACGTATCTTTGGGTTAGTGTTGGTGTTTACAACAAACTTTCAAAAGTTTGGCTGGGTCTTTATTACAGGTAGAGATTATCCCCCCTAGTTGTGCTATGTATTTTAAGTAGCAGGGTGAGCATTCAAAACCTTTTTGTCACCTGTTGCACATCTGCAGCACAACCCACTGTAGCCCCAAGTCAGCAAAGCACATGATGAAATTTGAGCACACGCTGAAATTTGAGCACACGCTTAAAAGCCATTTACTTATTACAATATGCTCAAGCACAGGCTTTTATACTAATGTGATGAATAGTCTGACTGCAATGTCCCAAAACATCTGCTCTCAAGAGGATTAGGTCATGTAGACTTAGAGAACTTCAGGGAAAGGAAAAAGTTATGATTCGGTCTGACCTATTACCCAGACCATTTTATTTGCTTTACAAGAACACAGCATAGGAAGGTATTTGCAGGATCAAAACATTCATAAAATTACTCTGCAGATACTTGTGTTTGAAAGTTGTTGCTCAGATGACCACGGTGTTTCCGCCTGACCTTGGAGCCTTTGAAATAAAATAAAAATGATTTTGCATGAATTCGTCAATGAATTGAGAGGATGGTATTTCAAGAACAGCAACACCCAGAATTTGACCTTTTCAGCTGTACTGAAAACAGCAGCCACTTTGTGTTACCAGCTATTACGAAAATAAGATTGAACAAGCAAGGAAACTAAGTGTCTTTCATTTCAAGAGGAGGTAGGTCACACCTCCTAAGGGCTGGGACCAAATTTCCCAAGTCCAGCAACACTGAAAGCCATTCTTCAAGGGCCTATTAAACACCGAGATAGGAAGACAGCAGGGATATGAAGTGCTTGGTCTGATCGAGATACGGGTGACTGCTCTTTCATTTTTGCACTTTTCTGATGGAAGCACATTGCTGCTAACTTCCTTCTGTGTTCTTTTCATGCAGTCTTCGTAGCTGAAACTAGTGGATGGAGAGGAATTAAAAAAATCAAGCAGATGTGCAGTGTCTTCCTTTCTGGGTCTTCAGTGTGACATGGAAGGGATGTTTCTTGCAATGCATCCTCTCCGACAGTTCAAGTCGTCCAGTCATCTTTTTCAAAAGAAAAATCTTTTCAAAAAACAATTGCTAAAGATGTGGAATTTTATTTTCAGACCACAATGAAAGATGTATCTTTCACTAGGCCTTGTTCCCGAGCTTGTCTCAGGAAACTGCTACACTGCAAAATGATGAGTCTTCTAAAGTGATGATTAAGGGAGTGGAACATCTTCCTTATGAGGAAAGGCTGAAGGAGCTGGGTCTCTTTAGCTTGGAAGAAACTAAAGGGTGACCTTGTTAATGTCTATGTAAAGGATGAGTGTCAGGAGGATGGAGACAGGGTCTTCTCAGTGATGTCCAATGATAGGACAAGGGAGAACAGGTGCAAGCTGGAGCACAGGAGGTTCCATGTGAACATAAGGAAAATCTTTTTCACGGTGAGGGTGACAGGGCACTAGAACAGGCTGCCCAGAGAGGTTGCGGAGTCTCCTTTTTTTTAAACATTCAAAACCCACACATCCTGTGTGACCTGATCTAGGTGACCCTGCCCTGGCAAGTGGGTTAGACCAGATGATCTTTCAAGGTCTCTTCTAACTCTTACCATTCTGTGATTCCATGAAACGGTATGAGGAACACAGCCATATCAGTCTAGATCGCTTCCAAATTGAATGTAATTTTTCTTTACAAAGCATTAAAAAACCTAGTCTACTGCTATTTTTCTTGTTCTGGAAAATTGAGTATTTTTTGTTATTAAATACTATTTCCACTGTCTCTTTAAAAGTATCTAAATTAAACCTTTTGGTTAGCCTGGTTTGGGGTTCCAAAAGAAATACTTCAGAACCTCTGTTCTGCAGGAAATACTCACATCTTGCGTTTTTGTCCAGAGACAGGATGACAGCTGTGCTTTTCAGTATTTCCTGGAGAATGAGCTGGTTGTAAAATGCTTTCTGCTCTACACGAACGCTGGTGATAAATGCAGTAACAGCTATTGTGTATTAAGTAAATGCACGATGAAATGTGGTTTAGAGTCCCATAAAGCAGATGGTGATGATTCTCCTCCTAACAAGCAGAGAAGCTGTGAATTTTCAGCTTGAATTCTGTGTCCAGGAATAAGGCCCAGCAGGGCAAGAGGGAGTTACGACATCTCGTGATCACAACTGTCACGCCAAGCGGATGCACAGATCAAAACTCGTTTCCATCAGCTTTGGGAGAAGTCTCCCACCTGCACACAGGGTTGCATAGAGAAGACGCATATGAGAGGGAAACAGAGAAGTAGTACTAGATTTAAAATTTTTAAAAAATTTAAAAACCCACAAACCACTCTGAGAGCCTAATCTGCTTTTCTAAATCACTGCTAGAGCCAAGGTTTGGAGCCAAGTTGCTGAAGCTTCAGCACTGTGCTGAAGTACTATGTAATTGCCAGGGATCTCTTCACCTCACAGGTGCAGAACAATATGCATTTCTACAGCAGATCCGGGCTGGGATGAGAGACAAACTACTTCTGGGAGATTCTGTCAGAGTGATAAATAACAGAAATAATTTTTTAAATGAACGGTACTACCGACTTTGTGAAACCAGTTATGTTCCAGATAGGGCAGACCATTGCTTACTATTTTATCTATGGCTTTAATTGCTGAACTATGGCATATTTTCATGACGTCAGCGCTCACAGTCTCAGTCCCAGTTGCACCTCCTGACTCAACAGCTCCAAAATCCTCTCAAGCACTCTTTAGTGCAGATTTAGGGCTTTTACAGTGAAAGTAAATCACAATAAAAGAAGCATTCAGTTCTATTAGATCATACATCCTGAAACAAATTAAGTGGATTGTATGTATGGCATAAGACTTCATGGGTCTGAAAAAGGGTTAGAGAGTCTCCAAATCTGAGATCCTCTATGATGCTTCAGGAAAAAAGGCCCATATGGCCTTGGGGCGTAGGAACAGAGAAAAGAGCTGACTAATGAGGCTGCATTAGCTGGGACTATCAAAATCAGTTGTTGAGATCCCAAAAGCGAGAAGGAAGTTGAAAAATTGTATGAGATTCACAAAGAGGCAAGAAAATTTTTACAAGATGTAAAACACGACTTCTCATGAAGGATTCAAAGAGCTTAACCAAGCTATGTTATCAAAAATATGCCAAGAGATGACTTTTTCCCTGCCTGGCTATCTCCACCGGGACCAGAACATGGGTTCTCCAGCCCTGCAGATGAAAGTGTGACTAGATCAAATAGCTGTGAGTTGAAAAGCAACTCTGATTCAGATGTGAAGTAAAGCTCAGATTTGTAACCTGAGGGCGATTATGACTGGAAAGAACGCATCTAAGGTATTCTGTGTTTCACTGGAAAGTTTTAAACAAGGACTGAAGGCTGCCTGGCAGATATGATCCAGTTCGTATCAGAATTAGCTGATCTTTGTTGTGGCAGAAGATCAAGCCATCAGATGGCTATGGTGGCCTTTGAGCTAAGAAACCATGAAAAAAACATCCCAGAAAAAACCCCCTTGGTTCTTAGGCAGCATGGTTGCATGTAGAACTGGCTGAGCTCAGTAATGTACAGACACTGGACACTTACCTCAGAAAAACGTGTCTATTTTCCCTCTCCGGCCAGTCAGAGAGATGGAATCATGACTCATTTCACACTCAAATAGGCCAGAGGAATTGTCCCTGAGAAGTATTGTGCTCACTGACCAGATATGCAGCCTAACTGACTGGCTTAAACTATCTAGTCTGCTTTTAGATGATTTATTTTAAGTGAGATGAATTCTACTCTCCTTTCTCAATATACCATATCAGTGGAATTTTTAGATTGCACATTTTTTTAGATTAATCTCTATGAGACAAAGAGAGGGCTTTAATATATCAGTAGAGGCATGAAAGCGCTTTCAACTCCAGAGATAATGTTCTGAGGCATTATCAAATTTAAATGATACAAGGTTTTTATAGCTTCTTCTGCCATTAAGTTATATGTCTTTCTACAGTGATTCTGGGATGTCTCATTAACTTCAGCAGAACTGTACAACGTAGTTAAGGGAGAAGTTCTGTGCAAATATTTTACGTTAACTTTCTGGAGCACAGTCTTACTTTTCTTGTAAAGAACCGACATTATCTTCAGTGGAAGTTTTCCCTCAGAAAATAATGCAGGATTTGGCCCTTGGCTATCATGTAATTCTTACAAGGAATTTGCTTTATTTCTTCACTATTGTTGAAAAAGCCTTAGATGTATCACAGACTTTGAACACGTGCAGATCAGTATGGACCAAATAATGAATTCCACAAATGTGGGCAAGCTGGAACAAATCTTGTTACTAGTTTCAGAAAAGGAAAGATAAATAATAGATAAAATGGATATGCTTTCTTGTGAACTTTAGCAGTGATTTTACTTGAGCTCATTCTGAGAATTCAAGCAACACAAAGATACAAGGGAAGGCTATGTTTGTTGGTCTGCATTTCCTGGATAGGACATAAGCCTGCTTGCCATCTTAGTTTGTCTGCATTCTGTCTGTGACAAGGTGCCAAGGGTTAATATAATTTTAAAAATGTCCTAGCGTTAGCTTTGTCCCTTCCCTTCCCTTCCCTTCCCTTCCCTTCCCTTCCCTTCCTTTCCCTTCCTTTTTTTTTTTCTTTTCCCTCTTTTTTTTTCTCCTACTTTTCTGGGATACGGAATTCTTTCCCATTAAGGTGATTGGCTTCAATCTAGACAGTGTTTGGGTAAATAAATTATGGTCACTACTACTTTTTCACTCTTCTTGATTGCTTGTGTGAAAGGAATTCTTGGCCTGGGTCCATTTCCAAAGGGAGAGATGCTAACAAGAGCTGATGGATACAGTGTGGAAGCCAACAATACATGCATCTGGAAACAGCTCTCTTAGGCGATGCTCTGTTTTCTTCCTGACAATGCTCACAGCATTGTCACAGTGAGCTGCTGAAACAATGGGGTGGTGGTGTTTTAAAAAGGAATAAAATTACTTTCCAAATTTGTTCGTAATAATGGCTTATCTATCTTGCCTGGCCTGACATTATGCAAAACACTTCACATTTGGCAGTGACTTCTTCAAGTATTGCACATTGGTCAGAGTCCTCAGCCTTCATCCTCTTAAAATCATGCGTCAGGCATCGAAGATGGATGTTTTTATCTTATCTGTGACAGCTTTCATGTTAACTTCACTGGAATCTGATTCTGTCTTTCCACAGAGGCAGCTGCAGCATAAACCATGTCATATAATGAGCAAGGGCAGTCTAAGGCCAGGACTGTACAGGAGCCAAAGCTGGCATGAAGATAGCTTATTTTGGGTGACGATTTAAATATCTGGCACACACTCATATTTAGGGCTAACGCTACCGTGCGTTTGGAAGAGTCAGGGGCAAGCCTGAAGTCAAGAAGTGAAGTCCTTTGTTCCTAGGCTATACCACTTCTCTCTGTGTACTTAAGTAATTGGTAGCGGTGCAAAAAATTGAGCTGTAAAGTTGAAATGTTTATAAAACATCGTTGTGGAAGTGTGGCTGGAAGTTCTGCATTTAGGGCTTCAACCAATTTTGAACTGGAAGCAAGGATGCAACTACTCTTACCTGTGAATAACATCTTGTCCATACACAAATTATAGCACTAACTCGTTCAGTACCCAATTACTTTCCCCGCAAGTTTACAAATTAACTGGTTAATTAATTAGAAAGTTGACACTTCTAAGAAACCTAGGGGTCTTTGTCAGTACATTATTTATTTTCTGTGCGAGTCATTGTTTAAATAACATTGTCTTATCAAATTCCTAGATCACTACATTAATTGCAGTAAGATCTAAGCATTCCTTTGAATTATTCTGCATAACAGTATTCAAACCTTTTTGTCCTTTTTAAGATTAAATTCTTCTTTTTTATGGAAAAAGAAAACTAGTTCTTTTTTCAAAAAGAACAAAATACTGGTTTGAAATGGCTTCATTCCCTCAACAAGGGCAACCGGATCAAAGAATCATAGAATCATTTAGGTTGGAAGAGACTTTTAAGATCGAGTCCAACCACAGCCTAACCCTGTCTAGTCTACCTCTAGACCATGTCCTCAAGCACAACATCCACACGCTTTTTAAATACCTCCAGGGATGGTGACTCCACCACCTCCCTGGAGCAGATGCTTCTGTTGAACTCAGACTTTAACTGGACAGATTTTGTTTGCCTTCTTCAGACAACCTAGGTGAAGACACCTAGGGTTTTTTTAATTAAACATTAGCCTGGGTGGAATACTGGTATGGAAACATCTATTTTAGAAGTTGTGAGCATTGGGTCACTCTCATTGTAATCAAAATAAGTGCTGTCACTTTGGATGTGAGACACAATCTAAGTAGAACTTCTCTGTGACTGACCTTCTTGCTTTAGGAGACTCCCTAGTCTCCTTGCCAGGGATCTTCCTAGAGGCACCTTTTCATTATCTTCAGATATGAGATCTGCATCTTCCAATATGCAATTACTCCCACAGAGAGAGGATCTGTTTTCTTGTTGGAAGGTTAATTTGTCTAACTTCAGTTTACAGGTGCTGGAGCTTGGTTTGCCTTTCCTGACAAGGTTAAAAAAACCCTCTCTGGCATTTTTTCTACACGTGTGCACCTACCACAGGGACTCGAGCCATCACCCAGCTATGCCTTTGCTGAGGTGAAGGAAAGGGCTTCTCACATCTCCAGAAATTCCGTGTCCTTGAAATGCGAAAGTAAATCAGCTCTTACCATTGTTGTGAGCAGAAGTTGAATCATTGTCCTGTTTCTACATGCTGCATTCTTTTTTCCCTAAACATATGTGGTAAGGTTTATTTGGGATCTTCTCAGCAGTGTCACTAGTGCGTGCTCACACTGACGTGTAGCACGTCATTACATCACTGGATTGTGCTGAAAACAAGCTCATGTGCTTATGTGACATTGCAGGGTTGACACAGCTCTCTGCTGTTCATGCCTGAGATAACTCTTTTGCAACCAGATCAACTATATTTCCACAGCACAGTATCGTTCTAGAAACCCCTGGCCTTAGGACACTGCTTGGTTTTTGCCCTCATGATCTCTGTGCTTGGTTCTCACAAACCAAGCTTTCAATGTTGTTAAAACAGATTTTACTGGACTGACTGTTAACGAAGAGGTTCTGGTGACACTGAAAGAGTAACCAGTGGCTGCTCTTTTACAGATACCTACTCTGCTTGGAACTGGCCGTGCCAATACTGTGGAGCTTCAAGGGGGCGTAAACGGGGAGGTAGATTGGTCCCATCTCGTTTGAGTAATCCTGGGCACACTTCTTGCAGCAGCGATGTTCCGTGGGAATGCTATGGCAACATCAAAATGTTGGCTGTCTAACAGGCTTACTGCATCCTGTGCATGATCTGTGAATCAGGAGAGGAATTTATTTCCCAGAGTGTCAGTCTGGCACATTTCACAAGCACTATATTCACTTACCAAAAAAAAACCCCAGTCAAACAACAACAAAAAAAAAAACCCCAACTAACAACAAAACACTCAGCCAGTCATACAGAGAAAGTGCTATAGCACTAGATGAATTCCCTGCTGCTAATCCTTGTGTTTACTAACTCTGAGAAGCCAGGAATAAACCACTCACTGCTTAATTCAGAAGCAAAATATGCTTTCCTTCAGATTTTTATTATTTTTTTTACTTGTCTGCTTTTCTTTCTTCATACAATTTTTTTAAATTGTGTGTGTGTGTCTATGTGTGTCTTTGCTCTCCTTGCTAGTCCCTGACCATGCTTTCTTTCAGTTAGATGTGATTTCTCTTTGAACCAGAGGCTGAAGATATGGTCAGTGAAGTACCAAGTTTGAGCTAAAAAGGCCGAAAGGGATGTTAGTCCAGGGTTCAGTGCATAGGAACATGTTCCTATTGTTTCTAGTCTGCTGCAAATGAGAGCACAGGACTGTGTCTGCACTTCGATTTCCAGTGATGCAGTGATTTCCAGTGCCCCCAAGTGAGTATTTTATTTGCATCTTCCCATTGGTCTCTTCTACCATGCATAGCTTAGAAAAGGAAATACAAGGGCATTTCCAGGATTATGCTGCTTTTTCTGATGCCACCTAAAAGGAAAGAGATGGGAGCAAGGCTGAGCTTCCTCCATTAACATCAATAGTTCAGGCTCCTTAGTCACAGAGTCCACACTTGGAAAAGTTTCTCTCACTAACGAGAGATCACAGAATCACAGACTGGTATGGGTCAGAGGGGACCTCAAAGACCAGCTCGTTCTAACTGCCCTGCCATGGGCAGGGACACCCTCCACTAGACCAGGTTGCCCAAAGCCTCATCCAACCTGGACTTCAGCACTGCCAGGGATGAGTTAAGGAAGAAGTGTTGGAAATCTCCAAAACCTTTACCAATGTGAAAAAAAGTGGGCTAGCATTAATTGCTGTCTCTTCTAAAATGGGAGCTCTAGTTTTCAAAGTCATATGAACTAGGTTCAAAGCCAGCCAAAGGAGGTGATTCTTCATGCAGAGGGTGGTAGTAGAGTGAATCTCCTTGCCAAAGAAAATGCAAGAAGTTGGGCATGCCAGTTTAAGTGGGTGCAGGAGAACCTTAGCCCACTGCTGAGATAACAGGCTGACTCCACCCTCTGCCAGATTCAGGGTCTCCATTATTTTGTTTCATCCCTTCCTTGTTTTTATTGTTTGACTTTAAAGGAGAGTTGGACTCAAATGGAAAACAACTGAATTCAATATCCTGTCTGAAGGAATTGCTTATTTATTTACTTTCTTTCTTTTTGGTTGTGACTTTCACTTAAAACCTCTGGATAACCGTCAACATATAAAACTAACATTATGATCAATACAACATAATGATCATGAACGCCAAATGTCTTCATTAGAACAAGCTGACATTCATTATAGAGTGTCTTAAAGATCAATTAAGCTTAAGGAAAAAAGCTGCTATTTTTGAAACTGATTAAAAAGAGTACAAAGGTGTGAAGCTCAACATGCCACAGACAGAACACACTCACCAGGTGAAGTCTTTTTTGTTGTTGTTGAACAAAAACTGAAAACTCAACTCTGCACAAGGTTAAAGATTGTATTTTAATCACAGACTGAAACATCATGGTTTACAAAACTGATGGTTAGATTTAAAACCAACCACTACATCTTTCTGCGGGAATACTCCCCCCACACCCTAGCAGACTAGGGGTTCAAGTGAAGAACAGAGCTGTTCATGTTTGCCTTTGGGACTGAACAGTGATTTCCTGGATGATGACTGATGCTGCAAGAATTCACCTAAGATGCTTGCCGATACATTTCATTTACCCAGCTGAAAGTGGCTTCTTCTAGGGAACCCTGCTGGATTCATCAGAAATCCCAACCATCTTGCAGCTTTCTGTCCAGAGCCTTCTCTGCAGCTCCTCATCATATGCTACGTCAGCCGATTTTGTCCTTTTCTCATTGTAAAGGTAGCAGCCGCCAGCTCCTTCCATCTCAGGTGATACTGCTGCATAGATGCTTGTAGAGGCCCCTTCCTCTGGGGTCTACAGAAAAAAACAAAACACAAAAAAAAACCCCCTCAAATTCAGGCAAAATAATAATTACGTTATGCCATAGGACCTTACCAGTGACAATCAGCTTCCTTGGTTTTGCATCACATTTGTAGTTCCTATGCAAACCTCAGGCTGGCAGAGGTAAAAATGCCACCCATCCAACTAGCAGAGTACAGCCCATGTCTCCAACAGTGCTACTTTGAGATAGCTGAAATCCACAGGACGGGTACATGGAAAACCTCTGGTACATTTTTTCAAGAGCTAGTCAGATGGAGCATACAAAATAATTTATTTAGTTTTCACAGCTAGAGCTAATAAACCCCAAACCCAAACCCAAACTATTAAAATCCTAGTTTAATTATTCATTTTTCAAGGATGAAAGGGTCTGCAGTCGGCTTTAAGATGAAGGCTATGATGTGTGCTCCGGGTGTTCATTGCAACAACAACATGACACGAGCAAAGAAATCACAACAGCAAATTAGAACTCCGCATTTCAGCCCAAGCAAGCAGGAAAACCAGGGAATTACATTTCACACAGGGCACAGTTATCAGAGTTCTGCAGTGTCATAAAGCAAAATGGTGACAGATCTGGAATGCCTGATATTCCATGAGTATTAAATGAAAAATAGTAAGTGAATAGCTTGGAATGATAACTCCTTTCATTCTGAGGATATGCAAAAATTTCCATTTTGCAGGATCAGACAGTTACCACTGAAGTGATTTCCTTTGTTAAAAAGCATATTCAAAACATGGCATTTGATATGTTTTGTCTTTATCAGTTATATAATTATATAATTATGATCGATGCCTGCTGGATAATCATGTCTCATTTTACAATCCTTGCAGTCATCCTCTGAGTCATTAACAGCACCAGTGCTGCTCACAGCCTTGTCTGCTGCACCTGACAGGATGTCTTTTCCTGAAGAACTCCCCTGACAGATGAGACACTATTGAGTAGGTTGCTCAGTCCCTAAGTCACAAAACCAAAAAAAGTTGAAGTCATTTGAAGCTTTCTGTGACGAGGTGCAGGTAGTTTTATAAATAACAACAACCCCTGTTTTCTCCATGTACCATAAAGAGAACATAGCTTATTAGAAATAATTAATTTATCTGATGCACATGGTCTCATTGTAAGTCAGAGCCATGTCACTCAATCAAACAACAAGACAAGGTTACCCAAACTGTGAGCTCAGCACCTATGAGGGAAACGCGTTCCCTGCATGATCACAGAGAGGCACGCTCCCCGGAAAGCGAACCGCCAAAGAAGAGACGTGCCCTGCTGAGGAGTGCCCATGCACAGAGCTGTGCTGGTCCCATGCCAAGCCCTTGATCAGAGGTGTTCAGAGCTGAAGGAAAACTGCTGATGCCAACAGGCTACCGAAAGCAGTAATAACACCACACTTGCCTTTGATGGCCACAATTTAGCCAGCTTTTACTATCAGCTACCGCATGTACTGTTCCAAACACCTCCTAATGAAATAAGATGATTAATCAGCTATCCAACAGGCTATTCCCTCACCAAAATATCAGTCAATATGTTAAAAAAAAAAAGTATATATATATATATATATGTATCCGGTCCAGGTGAATGCTGCAACATTTATTTTTTGCGAGGATGACTGCACTCTGAGATACTATCTAGGAACACTTAGAAAGTGCTTATTCACCTTAGTTTATTATACTGCTACTACTTCTTCATCCTTCCTCATTATATGGAAAATAGTGTTGCTCACATCCAGTAGATTATTTAAAGAACATAAAGCTATGTGTATGTGTAATTCTCTGCAGGATGTGGATGACTCCAAAAAGGAGGAGTCCATACTCACATAGCGGATACTCTCATGTGATGAAGAGCTGTGATAGAATACAAAATATCCCAATGCTGCAAAGCAGCAGAACAGAAATTCATGTTTCATGCAATTTATTTAGGATGACTGGGAGAAACTGAAAGTTTTAGAGGTACTGCTGTGCTCTCCTTAAAAACCTAATGGCACAAACGAACGGTTGCTTCGTGCAGTGGTTCACTGGACGTTATGTTCCTGTGTTCAGCCACTCTCCAGCATAAACAAGTATAAATGTCAATGTCAATGACTCCCAAATCTTAATGACAACAGCTCAAAACTGAAACGCTCTAAAAAAAAATTGTCTGTGGGTGGAAGTCGTGTGATTTATCTTGTAATGAGCAGGGCTCTCTACAGCCTCAGAGCCTGGTCTGTATGGATCTCCCTGCGGCATCAGAACACCGCCTGCCTTTGCTGATGTGATGGGAAAGGTCTCCTGGGATATGCATGACTTAGCAGGATTTTTATTTTTTTCATGATAGGTCAAGTAAGTTCCCCACCAGAGGGGATCTATTCAAAATAATATCAAACACATTAAATAAAGGCTATGTGTGAGTTGAAAGTTGGCTTTGTTCATGCAGCTCTAGCAGGCCTTTACCAAACCTTTTTTTTTTTTTCCTATTCTATTCTTCAATACAATTTTTTTCCTGTTCTTCAATGCAAAGAAAATGTCAAGTAGGTTTGGAAAATAATGCATGTGCTTACATGACTACACCATGACCAGTCTACGAGCACAGTGACATCATCACCATCCATTAAGGCTGGCTTGGGTAAATTTTCCAGAGTATTTAATTTGTTTTTCATCCTGCCCACCATATCTCATACACTGAGTAAAAGGTTCTCTGCAAAATTCCTATTTAGCTTCTATCACCTACTGCTAAAAGCAATTATCTAAATACGTAAGGAAAAAACCACTATAATACATTAAGCAATTAGTGTATAATAATTTAAGTTAAAGGAAAACAATTTTTCCAGTGCAACGGGGAGCAGAGTTGCACATGTATGATTAATTAATTGTCTTATCCCGTCTTCTGAGTGCTTAATTAATGCTGAAAGCTTTAATGTTCCCTTACTTGAGGATATCTTCATTGTCTTGGCATGCTTTCTGTTTTAATGAAAGGAAACCCTGAAACAAGAGTCCCTTGGTTGTCCGGCTGGGTGGATGACCTACCTACTTGGAGAGGCTGGAAGAAAAACATATGCTGTGATTCCACCTCTGGATCATGCCCAAACCTACTGTGAAAGCACTGTACATCCACCTGTCCACCACACAGTCAAGATTCCCTCCCAAACTGTTGGATCTATGACACACCCATAGAGGAACTGCAGCACACAGAGACACTCACACACATGTCCTGCCTCTGTACCAGCATCTGAGGAGGTCTTGGGAAGGAAAAAGCTGGCAGCAGGTTGCAACCACTGGAACAATTAATGAGTATCTGGACAGGAAGCAGGATTAATTGTTCCAGTAGTGGCAGACCCACCTCTGGTGGCCAACTGTCCTGCGAGACCCACTGCTCTTCTTTTACCACATGTCTGCCCATCAAATATGAGGAGGAACCATAAAGCTCTTGGAAAAGAAAATTGCCATAAGCAGAAGACTACTGTCAAAGCAACACATCTGACCCAACCTTTGATCCCAGTGACCTCCGAGGGAGGACAGCACCTGGTCACAGGCCAGAGCCATGACCAGCCAGTGGCTGAGTACCTATAAAAGCAAGGATGTTTGCACTGATGCCCAAACAGATAGGAATTGGGACTCTGAAGTATGATACCACAAGCTGCAGATAGACAGGCAGAAATAATATGTATCATTAAATGGAGGTGGTGGTGGGATATATTATGCATTGCCAGAATTTAAAAAAAAGCCCAAAACAACCAGTAACAGAATAATATGCATACATACATACAGGTTTAGTAACATCCTGTTCATTAATTGCTTGGACTTGTCTTAAGACAAGAGGGGTTCCTGTAAATTGCATGATGCTTCTTCATTCTTCAGTTTCCAACTTATTTGTGCTGAACTTTTAAAAAATTTTAATTATTTTTGCTTGAAAATTATTATATAGTTATTATACAAGCAAATGCAAGTAATAATTTTGTCATGTCTAAGGAAAACTGATTTCTGCTTAGCTATTTTCTAATAAAATTCTGCATCTGCAGTTCCTTTTGTTATAGTATTGATCACATCTTTTACTTTACTTTTTTTTTTTTCCAATTAACCATCTGTTTGCAATATCCCCTCATCAATAAAAAAAATGTCTGACTGAAATCACATCTTTGTATGGCACACTGCATGGGTAAACTGTAGAAGAACAAGTTAAAGATTGCATATGACTGGCTTATTTAAGCAAAATGCAGCCTATATACACAAAATGATGTTATTGTGGCACTATCTATTCCCAAAGAAAAAAAGATGGGGTTTTACAGAAGCTTTGTTATTTCTTTTTTTTTTAAATATTCATCAACAGTAAGTCATCAACATGGAATAGTTTTCCCTCAGCATCAAATGGAATATGCTGTTCCATGAAAACTGGGACATACACTAAACGGGCTAGTGGTTGAGTTTTAAATTTTTAAGACTTAACACCTTTTGATTAATGCATTAAGTGCCACATAATCTTGTCAATACTAGGCATTAATGCTCGCAAAATGTGTTAGCTGACAACAGTTAGCCCCTACAGCCATGTCCACATTAAATGTCACATCATTTTCATTTGTCTACAAGAAGCGTAACAGCTTTGGAAATCATCTGTCTGCATCAGTTACGCATGATGGTTTCACATTGTTTCCCTTGTTAATCCATATTAATCCCAGTTCCACCTCCACCTGAATTCATAGCTCAGAGTCCTGGGCAGACAGGATGGTATGTCCATCAGAAACCATAGAAAATTGGTCAGAAAGCAAAACTAATAAGCTCCTGTGGTTCCTCCTCTGCAATCCATTTGTTTTCCCAGTAGCATTTACAGTACCAACCAGCAACCAGTGAGAACCTTGCTATGTGTCTTAAAGACTATGATGAAAAATCTGACTGGCTGGCATGCATATACTTTAAATTGTATTGGCTGACAGTTTGCCATAGGGTTGAAAAAGCAGTAGTGATACAACCCATGATATCAGAACAATAGTTACTCTGCAATAGCTCCCCCTCACCCCAGCCAATCAGCTGATCATACTTGGTTTGTATTTTATTACTTCAGGATGCTACCATTTGAGAGGTAGTAGGAGAGAAGGTTGGGCAAAGAGGACTGAGCAGGAAGCAGCTGGCAAGCTCAATGACTGATACTGCAATTGCATTTTGAAGGACACAAACAAGGGGACAGACAGGCAGATGTACCCAGGACTGCCTGGCATGCTGGCAAATGGCTTAATGCTGAGGAATCATAGAATCATTGAATGCTTTGGGTTGGAAGGGACCTCAAAGATCATTTAGTTCCAACCCCCCTGCCATGGGCAGGAACACCCTCAACTAGACTAGGTTGCCCAAAGCCCCATCTAACCTGGTCTTAAATGCCTTCAGGGATGAGGCTTCCACAATCTCTCTGGGCACCCTGTTCCAGGGTGTCATCACCCTCATAGTAAAGAATTTTCCCCCAATGTCTACTCTAAACCTGCCCTCTTTCAGCTTGAAGCCACTATCCCTTGTCCATGAAGAACACGTTAAAATGTCTTTATCTGTACAATCTGTGATCCGGAATACACGAACTATTGGAGGAATACCCCTCTTCATCAACATTAACTATGCTGCTGTAAACACTCATGGACACTGGCTTTATAGTGGTGTTCCTACCTCCTGTATTCACATCCATTATGTCATGTACTTTTCAGTTCACATGGGAAATCTACGCATGGGATGATAAGTTAAAGGAGGTTTCGGGGACTATACTTTTAGGCGTTGGAGTTCAGGGTGTTTGTTCTGTGAGCTCACTTTTTTAAAGGGTTGAGTTTCCATTTGTCCATTCCTGGTTTGGGTAACAAGAAGACACGTCTTTGGCTAGTGACAGGTTTCCCAAGTTCCAGCTAAGAACCGAACACGTTATCTTCTGGGACAGAGTACTTGGGCACTTTTCCCAGCATTCCTTATTCCTTTACTCTTCTCAACATTAATTATTCTGGTAATGTTTTGCAAATGTTAGTATTTTCCCTATTTTCCCAACTTGCTTCTGGACTGGAAATAAACCTGCTGCTATGTTTTGTGTCTTTCCTTGGGAAAGACAATGAACATGTGGGATACCCAACAAGTACTACTCACACGCACACTGGGCTTTAGCAATGAGAACATGAAATTACTGTTACTTGGTACAGCAAAGTCTTTCATCTACTTGTGCTGGCAGCTAATGGAGGGGTGACACCCAGTCACCTTCAATGCACTGCTTGACTCTCAAACACAAAGGCAAATACAAAGCCAGCAGAATAGTCTGAAAACTGTCAGGAATGGAGTAGCTGGGTTTGCATTCCCATGAATATTTAAACAAACAAATTTATGAGAACCAAATTGCCCCTGTTCCAGGGAGGGCTGATTACTATGATCTGTGAAGTACCAAATCATTTCAAAACCAGGTTATGTGGGGGTGCAAGACTCCATGGTGAAATAGCAGCAGCTGCTCTAGTGGCACAGCCTCCTGGTGAAGACATGGGCTACGTGCGCTCAATGCTTGTTGCATAACTTCTGCAGTGTTCAGATCTCCTAATGTCATTGTTGCTTTGAAAATTTTGGCCAAAAAGGAATCAGTTGAAACACTGACTATGAAAACTAAGGCTAGAAAGGAAGCCATCGCGCAGGTGTAAGGCCATTTTCAGCAACCTTTGATCAATAAGGCTGTAAGAACTGACTGTAAGTCCTGGGGTGTCTGGTGGCCAGGACAAACTGTCAGATCCCCTGGAAGCCAAAGCTTCCAGAGAGGTCTGGCAGCACAGCTTTTCAGATATTCCTGCCTTCACTCAGAAGCCCCGGTTTCCATCTGTGTTCTCTTTCTCCTCCTATTCTTTCCTGTGTAGCTCACTATTATTCTCTTTCTACCCAATTTCTGCCTTGATTATAGACCAGAAAGAGATAGAGATGTTTTATTGAATATACAGTTCTCCCTAGAGACCCAGTCAGCACCATCAAATTAATTTCTCTTCAATCCCCAACTCAAGGCAAAGGGAATTCTTTAATAAATTCACTGCGTAATAAAATTCCTTAGATTTCATCTTTCAAAAAGACAGCAGCTAGAAACAGAAATGGCTGAGTTAAAATGTGGAGCCTTTCTCATGACAATGTTGTGGCTACAGGAAAATAATTTCTGAATCAAAGTCATGAATATATAATAAAAGACGAAACATTGATGAATTAAGAACACAAGGCAATTTTCAAACTAAAAAAATACCAAAATCTTGAAGGAAAGGAGCTTTTATAAAATGAATAATTCATGCCTATTCTGGGGGGAAAAAAAGTTTTTCCCTGAGCATCCTCGCACCAGACGCTGTAAAGAACAGAAGCAGAGACAGCTGGCAAACAGACACAAAGAGTATCAAACCCTGAATCTCTCCTTCTCTTTCTATTGAACCCAAAATTTCTGGAAAGATCTTTCAAGAAAATCCAGGTACATAGAGAGCCTGGGAAGACCTTCCTTACCTTCACATCATCCCCCAGTGGCTGGATTCACATCAGCCCCCAATGGCTGGAAGTCTGTAGACCAAAGAGACCATGGAAGAAAAGAACTGTCCCCAAGAGACTGCCAGGGTCAGCCTGTTGCTCAGCAGCCCAAGGGGCTGGCAGGCACGCAGCGTTGAATGCCTGATTTCCCATAAATCTTTTGATGGAGTCCATGGTGGAAAGTTTCGCTTTGGTTTGGATCAGAGCAATGTCTTCTGAGAAATCTGTTTTGCTGGAAAGAAGCCAAGGAGCTCTACTCTGAAGCCCCGAGATGGCTGTTCCGTAAGACTCAAAACATGACAAAGGGTTTGCTGAGGAAGACAGTGGCTGCGGGTCTGAACCCTCCTCTACCAACGCAGCCACTTCAGACTAAGCAGGCCATCATGGATCATCTCAGATAGCATCAGATACCTGTATTATCAGACACCTGAACGAAGCCCACATTGGCTGGCCAGCCTTGTGGGACACACTGTAGAGATCTCCTTTGACTTCAAATAGTAGGTTCAACAGTGAACTCACTTGCAGATACCACAAAAATAAGTTTACAAGTCTTAATTTCAGACTGAATCTCTCTCACTCAGAAGCACAACAAAAGCTCCGGGGTTTGAGTGCTTGTGGATCCATACTTCACATTTCCTAAGCTGCTGAAATGGAGGACAGGAAGAATGATGTTTAGTTTTAATCAGTTTTCAAAACGGAAACAAGAACCCAATTTGCATGACTGAATTTTAACAGGGACTTGAAACTGTGGGTCAAAATCATTAATCATAACTGAGTCCTTTGTTCATTTTGTCAAGTGCATTGAGGAAGGTTATTTTGCCTGAAGGTTGATCCCTAAGCTTGCTTTGCAGCAGAAAGAAATGTCTCCAAAGTCAGAACTGAGATATTGCTGCAGCCACTCAAATTACATTACACTTGTTACCAAACTCAGCTCAGTAACTGTATGCAAAATTTGAGGGAGAGGAGCCCGCTGCCCCAGACATTGCATAAACATCCAGCCAGACACAGTCACTTGCTGGAAGAACATCCAGTCTCTAGGAAATAAGGCAGGCAATAACAGGAGGAGGGAGCCGAGAGAGTACATGTACTTCACAACATGCTGGAGTCTCTTCTGGCAGCACGGCACGCTGGTTAACCAGCCCTCTGGAAACCTGGTGATGTCCCACAGCTACCTATTGCTGCGGACACCTGACTTTAAGCACTCAGAATTGTCCTGGATACGATCACGTAATCTGGGATTTTGGGCAACATCTCTATTCACAGGCAAAGTGATTTACTGAAGCAAATGCGCAAGTCAGGAGAAGAGATGAGGGAAGAATGAGCCTCCTAAATCCTAATCCCAATGCCTTGCGCACTAGGCTGTTACTCCTTCTCTATGTTTGTACAGGAAAAGACACAATTTATTTGTTTACTACCAGCTCTATGGCCGTAATTGCAGTATCATGTGAGCAATTCAATATAATCTTCTTCATTCCGAGATGTAGACTGATCTATCATTAAGTAAGAATACTTAATTACAGCTTAGTATTCATGCTAGATATATGCTAAGGAATCATCCTGTTATTTTTATTAACTATGCAAGGGTTTAATTCTACCAAGTTTTGAACTATTACTATCTGAGAAACACGAATAAGAGCATAAGATTACTCTTCCCTCCAACAAAGCTCTTAGAGAAGCAAGCTCTTTGATCAGTAGTGGCTGGAACATCTGCATCATTTAATAATATATGCCCGAATTTTCAGTTGAAAACAAAATTTAAATATGATTCAAAATGTGAATGGAGCAAAATTAAAGAGGACTTAAAACAACAAACAACCATGAAAGCTTTAGAAATGTCATCCTCTAATGCATTATCTTATACCAGCATGTGGGTCATCTTCAGTTTGCTGAATTCTTTCAAATGATGCCAGACCCTGGCAATCAAAACAAAACAAGGCAGAAGTGTTTACATTTGAAATGGTAGCTGCATTTTCACCAGCTCCAGAGTAGGAAACCTGGCAAGGGTCTAAGCTCTGAAGAGGATGCTCCTGAGCACACACACCTCTGAAGAATTTACTACCTCACTGTTCACGCAAAGTAAAATGTCTTTGCTGACATCTGCTGAAAACACAAGACTTCAGGCATAAGATATATGGTCACTTCTGACTTGTAGCACCTTACCGTCATCTCTACTCTTTTACTTACTATTTAACACTTGACAAGTCAGTTTGCCCATACATCTTCTCTTCCCTTCTCAGAAAATGGAAACTGACACTTCTATCTCCAACTTCACAACATTTTTAGGAGGACTGCTTTTTTTTTTAAATGCCTGTAAGCACTCAGGACAGGCATGGAACTCCTAAATATTTAAAAGATAACCACAATATAAAGAACCTTTTACAAACTATGAGATCAAAAAGCATAAAGACTGTGAAGAACATAGACGAAATAACTGAAATTACATAAGCCAGCAGCTATTTCACAGCCTGGTTTAAATTGCTACAACCCCCATTTTGCATCCCAAACAGCAGTGGGGCTATTTTCACCCGTGGGTTCAGGCAGGTGGAGGGGCTGGGAGATGCTGGCTGCCAGCCCAGCTTTCCCACCTGCCTGCTGGAGGCATTTGCTCAAACCAGAAGGCTCAGGTGAGAAGTTGTGAATCCCTTACTGGATCACCATGTAAGGTCAGCAGAGGACACTTCTCCTCCAGGAATCGGGCAGGCCGTATGTCTGTGATAGCAAAGATGAGGACCAGAAATAGCAAACCACAGAAATCAACCCAAAAATGACTACAAGGTGCTACATTTCTGCATTAAAAGCATGCACGATGAAAATATGCTTGGGAAGATCAGAGAGATGAAAGGAAGAATACACTTTCCCCCAAATTTCTCACATCTACGTTGCAGCAGCATGCTAGCTGGGCTAGAACACAGCCCCTGCTGATGGGTCTGCTTCACTCAGAGCTCTTGCATGGAAAATAGATACATCACCTTGCAGCCCTTATCCTCACAAAGGTTCTCAGCCTTTGTGTCTTTTTCCCTTTCGCTGACCCCAAACCTTTCTGTTGGACTGAAACTTGACAGTCCTGTGGAGGCTCTGCTGGCTGGAGGAAGTTTCAAGCAGATCACCAAATACCGCTTAGCACTGTCCATCCCAAAATCATCTAAGTATCTTTTCTCAATATAGTTATTGTGTTTAAATTGTAGTTTTGCAATATTCCCCAAGCTGAGAGGAAAAACCCCAAACTGGAAGACAGATAAAAGTGGTCAGGAGGGAAGTAATATTATTCTGCAAATTTATGTTTCCTAGTATTCCAGCTGCTGGCAATTTTAGCATTTAATCTTGAGCAGTAAACTAAAAAGATATAAACAGGGGCATTAATTTAGGTCTGTCCCTAATGACATGTTCTAAAGATGGAAAATAAGAAGAGTAGGCTAATTTTCTGTAGTTATTTTAGTGAATGAACAGGAAAGATGGGACTGGCTCAGACTTGTTAGTCCTATCTTTCTGACAGAAAAAGTAAGCAGAATTAGTTCAATTCAGTAATTACACATCCTCCGTTCTGATGAGAAAAATGTGTCCAATAAGTTCAAGGTATTGCTGGTTAAACAATAAACCCCTTTAAAAATGACAGTTCCCTTCATTTTAATTAAAACCATATTTCACCTGAAAGCAGTTTGTAAAAAAAAAGAGTAAAGAAAAAATTAGTCATCTTGTAAACAAAACTACCACTTCCCATTTTCTATCACAACAGAATGCTAAAGTCATAAAACCACAGATAGATTCTGAAACCATATGATTATGGAGCTGTCTGCGTAGCTTATCCTCTCAGTTACCCCAGAGAAGTACTAAATTTAAAGGCAAAGGCTATATTTGGTTGCAAATCTACGTATCTGAACACTTACTCCCCCACCGGAATCAACCTGTTTTTACCAAAATAGCTAAAAATGAAAATGCAAAGGAAGGCTGGATCTTATTATTCAAATCAAGCTTCTTACTGTGTAAACTGAAAGTGAGTTTAAGCACTGTAATTTCAATCCCTTTGTTTAAATCAGTCAACCCTGTGGGCCCTTTTCTGTCCGCCAAGGAACCTGTTGATGGCTTCAGTTCAGAAGAGCCCAACGAACATGTAGATACTTCAGACAGGCAAAGGGTGCCATCGATTTCATTGAGATTAGTCATGTTTCTAAAACTACATCAGACAAGATCTGAGGCATCCTATCTTCTATCACAGGGCTCATTAGGGAGAGAGCAAACACGCAAACTCTCAGCCGCACAAATGGTTCCCCAGGTCCCAGAAGGAAGCAAAAACCTTCCATCTTGAAAACAATTCCTCCTGGGTTTAAACTCATCACATTTAATCAGCTGAACGGTCTAAAAGAAGAGTGGATTGGTGCTCGTAGTGCAGTGGAGGTGGGGGTTAGCCTCAGGAGGGGTCAAAGAGAGAAAAACAAAGGTGACAATTTTTGCCAGTGGATGTACTGAAAATTAAGTACTACTAAGTAGCAAGAGCTGGGTTTACTATCCACTGATTTTCTTAATTTTAATATCCAAGTCCAGGTCTATTTCTAAAGTGTGTAAATCTTTGTTAATATAGTGGATAGTGTCTTTAATTTGTCAAAAAACATCTTCTCTGCAAAGTCCAGGACTGGATCTGGTGACAGATGTGGTCCCTCCCATGTTCCTCTTTCCTTTGGTGGATGACAGAAGTCACAGCAGAAGTGTCATGTTGCTGTACCAGTAACACAGGTATACCCCAGCCCTCTGTGAATGACTACACTGACTCTCCAGACTTATGTCACAGGAAGTATTGGTTCAAGATCCAAAAATGAGATTGACAGTGGCAAATCTTACTACCTGAAGGAAGACAATGAAAAACTGAAAAGGAGAAAAAAACCACCATTTGACCTCTTCCACACCTAAAGCCTTTCCCCAGCCTGCTACTGAAAACCAACCCACTCACAAATATAACAATCTGTGCGGCAAGAATCTTCAAAATCTTCATATTCCTATTATTTCATTAACTGGTAACTCCCGCCTCTGCAGAGACCTTCTGAAGCTGGAGTGATTAAGGGCACAGGTAGCTATGTCCCAGAGACTTACACCTGGAGAATTATCAATAGCAAAAATAACGCAGTGAGAATTAACCTTTTCTTTTCATTACGCGCCCCGGGAGAGCTTCTGTGGGGCTGGTATTCACAGGGCTCTTTGACTGAAAGGTTAAAGCAGTTGTTTAGAATGGGAAAGAAATACAGTGATGTTTTGCAGTTCGATAAATACATGTTATGGACTCATCTGGTGCTGAAATAATTCCCTTTGTTTAGGGAGCCCGTATCGAACTACGCTCTTTGGTATATGCCATTTTGCTACGCACGTCCCTCTGCCCTGAGAGTCCAATCAATGATCCCTCCCTGCTCGCTCGCTCACGGTGACACACTGCAAACAGCGATGCTCCGGATGATTAAACTTCTGCTTCCCAGGAAAAATTCCCATTGAATTAATGCAGAACTGTGCTGTGGTTTAGTAACTGCTTTTAACTTGTAAAAATACAAGGCTGAGGTCTCAGCAGAGGCTTGAGTGCCAGCGCAGACCGCCTGTCCCAGCCCTCCCTGCAGCCTCTCCTGCCTGCCCGGCAGCTTGCTTAAAATTCTGCTCTTCACCTGCAAGTCTGCACAGCTCTGCAGCCGCCTATTGTTATTTAATATGTACTTCACAGCAGAATTGAATTGTTCCAATCAAGATTAGGGCTCTGCTTCTCTAGGTGGTATGCAAAGCACGTCTGCAGTCTAAACTTTCACCCAATTCTCCGCCTGCCCTTTCAGCGTGCCCCATGTCAGTCTTCCAGATAGTCTCAGCATTTTTTCATTGCCTTTTCCCCCTAAATTGGTAAACCCCTCTTGCCAGGCCCTCACCGCAACCTCATTGAGTGTGCCTCACTACATCAGCATGCCAGGCACTTGCTCTGTTAAGTCAGATTCGTTTTTGCAGCCCATATGCCGTGTGTAGAGGAGGGTCACTGACATTCACCCTCCTTGGATCACCCATCCGTGTCACTGAGCCCCTTCAGAAACCTAAAAGGGGTGGAGAGTAGCCTTCAAAGCATGAACTCATGGGGCAGATGGCTTTTATCATCTCTGGAGTAAGCAAAGGAGCAAGCCCAAGCCCTCTGATGGCAGAGAAAGAAGAGGGGTGTATTAGGTGAAACCTCATCAGTACATTGACCCAGCCAAATCTGAGAAGAGAGGAGAGATGGTGGGTCCACAAGCAATGTCAAGCCCTCAGAGACCCTTTAGGGCAGAAAACAAGGCTCCTCTTGCAGCAAAATGGTAGTGTGGCAGCACGTTGTGCTGCTGGAAGCCTGGGGCTACAAGGAAGGAGCGTGAGAGTAGGGCTGGTCTCAGGGCATGGAGGCCACCAGCAACAGCCATGGTCCCTGCTGCTGCTCTGGCCTTCCTGGGGCATGAGCAGCTCCTGGGACTGGAGGGATGAGCTGCAAACCCCTCTTGCTCTGCAAACATCTGTTGAGGTGATGTGACTAGTTTTTAGTCCCTGAGCTCTGTAAGGGAGCCACAGTCAAGAAGCAAGAGTTTCCTAAGCAGCATGTTTTTATATAAAAATAACCTAAACCTTTTTTTTTGCCAATTATATGAATTCCTCAGTGACCAAAACATAACTGACCTTTACTTTTAAGTCTGTGCTCAATAAAAGAGGATTACAATTGTTTGTGAACTTTGCAAAGTCTGTAACATGGCTCGGGGAAAAAAACCCCTAATTTATATTTGTCTAATCCCTAATAGCTGCTGACAGTCTGTGAAACAAATAGTTTTAATTATTTTCTCCTTGCTGAATCTCAGGTCTCATCATTTAATCAAAAAATAGCACATTACCAACAATTGAGATTAAAAGGAGAGTTATATGGTAGGAAAGCCGGGAAATTACATTAGCACCAAACAGTGACAAAGTCCTTCTTATTGCAACCCTGTCCTGAGAGAGCAGAACATTTACAAGTCTCCATAAAAAAAGATTAAAAACCCAAACAACCCTCCCCCCCAAAAAAACCCCACCCCAAACGCCCTTCAGATTATTTCCATTTATCCTGAGATTTATGGCTATGGAAAATGTTGATGTAGTCTCTGAACAAAAAAAATAAAAAACACAACAAAACTATTCTAAAGACTCCTTAAACTCCTTTCAGTTATTAATGAACAATGTACAGATGCTGCACAGTGGTGTAAAATAAGTACTAAATATTTCTTTTATCGGAATGACTGATGCATGGACATGACTACAGGGCTAATCAATCGGTAATGACTGTATTTCAGGCGTAGCGCTCTGCTCAGAGGAAAAAAAATGGCTGCAATTCACAAGCACTTATTGACACCGTGAAGCACATGAATCAATGCCCACAAGAGATCCGCACATTATTCAGAATTTCTTCAGCAATTCTTGCCTCTGTTCCTTCGTCCCAGGGCAATCTTTCCCGCAATACTATGAATATATTAAAGTTTATTGCAAATATGTTAAAGACACTAGAACAAACTGCCAAAGCCAGGCATGTGATGGATCAGTCTAACAGCCAACAGTGGCGTGACCATTGCCAGGGTGCTGTGGCAATGGGACTCTGTGCAAAGCTCTTTCTTGCATGAGGCATTGTCAGTCACAAAATGATCAAGACCTCACCTCTCAGGGGACCAGTATAACCCTGCAGGACTTCAAGTTTTTTAAGTCTTTCTGTTTTCTCTTTTGGTATGCAATGGTTTACTGCTCAGAGTAACTGGAAGTATGAGAGGCAGCCCGAGCTGGAGGTGACGTGCCTCAATGCTTGATGCAGTCTCCCCGGGAGACAGACCTATCACTGGCTCCTACAATGAACCTGTGAGTTCCCAATGGACTAATTCCCTAAATACAGCCCTTTGCCTTGTTTTTATCACCATCTCTGTGTAGAGCAAGGGAAAAACATGAGCTAGTGCAAGGCACAAATCTGAGTTCCGTTAACACGGGGGAGAGAATAACCCATCTGTTCTTTACTTGGGTAAATGAATGCCCCGGGCACACGGGGCAGTGAAGAAGCTGATTTCCTCTGGCTCTCACTTTTTACCTACTTTTTGAGTCACATGCAGCTTGAGACGTGGCTGGTTTACAGCCCAAAATGGTGTACCTTGACATTAGGTTTTAACTTCAGACCATTTCCCTTACTCAAGAACAAACATCAGATCTTTGCTTTGAAAATGAACTGACAACTCCATGCCTGCCGTCAGCACACAGCTACACGAACAACTGACAACAGCAGCATCAAATACAGGAAGGAGAGATTTTCAAAGGAATATATTCCCAGCTGCAACTAGAAATCACCAGATTTTAGTGTCTTACCACAGTTCTCCAGAAGAAAACCAGCATTTTTTAATCCCTTGTATAATAAAGGAGACGTGCATGTTCTTGAAAAATGAGGCAGGTTCCCCCTTTAGTCTAAATTACTATTATGAAGAATTTACAAAGATGACCACAGGAGAAACACCCCCCCATAACCACAAATAGAAATCTGAAGCCAAAATAGCAATGAGTTACACGTTCTTGAGAAAATGTTTCCCTTAACAAAAACAGACACCCAAGCCAAGTACGCTCTTTAACTCCTTCTCTGAGAATGTAAGCTCATTTCAAAAATGCTCACTCCGTTTTTTTTTTCCTTTTATTTCATCAGGCATGAGAAATTACGAAATGAGACAGATTTTCCGAGCACGCAGCTCATCTGTAAGTAGTAGAGAGTTGCTCCCCCTCACAGAGTTTGTTTTTGTGTAACAAAGGAGTTCAAACCGAGACACTCCTCCGGCCGATGTAGCGCTAACTGCTGCTGCCTTACCTAAGTACAAATACAACTCTTTCAAACCTGTAACTCGTGAAGGAGGCTCAATGAAAGGGATGTGAATATAGCCCAGAATATATTAGCATAATTTAAAAATAAACATAAAAATATGTATTTATGGGGCGAGGAGCAGAAAAAGAAGCCGCTATCCCAAAGCTCATACTCCTGAACGCATTGCCCTGCCTGCTCCTGCTTTTCTGGTTTAATTTAGAGAAAAGGTTACTATCATCTATCATGTTCCACGGGTTGTCAGAAAAGCCAGCCCTATGTATTTTATCATTACGAAGCCCCACTGAAGAGGTGTTTTAAATGCTTGCAGTGGAGGTTTGCTGACTACTTGCAAGATGCGCCGTAGCTCTGCCCTTTCTTCCAATTCAGAAGTATATTAACTGGAGGATAAGTGCAGGTACTCTCATCCATAACCTTCAGTGACAATAACAAAGAGCAGATCAAATGAAAAGGATCTTGCAGTCTCCCAAAATACTCAGCACTTAGAGCTGTTTGTCTAGCTTTCCTAAAAATATTTAGGCATTGCAGGTGACTGAAACTAAGAGTGAAGGAGTACTATTGAAAACTACTTAATAGTATACATTTAACTTGCAAAGCTACAGCAGGCTACATTTTTGTTTGGTATATGATTAAAAAAGAAATTGGTTTTAATTATTACAATTTTGTAGATGAAAATGTTTTATACTTGAAGGTAAGTGATATTTTAACATGAAACTTATCAAATCTTCACAGATTTTAGCAAAAGGACTCCAAAACATGAAAGGTACACCAGGCTTCTGCATTTTAGATACATCTATTTTTCTCTGATAAAGCCACTATATAACTGCAGTAAGAAACTACTTGCAAAAGTCTGTTAAATACCCACTATCAGCAAAAGTTTTACGGAAATTCTACTGACAGCAAAAATATGGAAAAACAAGAAATGAAGGTACATGCACTTACTTAACTTAAATACCTTCCACATACCACACAGGAAAATAAGGAATTTCTTATGTTAGCAAACTGTTTACATAAAGAAAAAGCTATCAGTAGATATGATCCAGCAATGCGATGTTCTTTACCAGAGAAACTATGCACTGTTTACTAATTCCTTGGAGTGGCAAAACCACATATGTATCAGTGACATGATTCATGGACAGACATTTCCATCATAAATATAAAAGAAACCCTACAGACTGCTGACAGCAATGACGGGTAAATGAGAGATTACTGAAACACAGTTAAATTGAGGGCAGCTTAAGAGACCTGTGTTTCAATTCACCACACCATTTATTTCTTGACAGTTCAAATTTCCAGTATAATCCAAAGGATTTATTTTTAAATCTAGGCACCCATTCATATCAGAGTGCAAAGCTTTAACTCAGCAATTTGGAGCATTGACAAATCTTAGCTATCATAATGGATCCACGATCAGTAGTTTGCAACAGGTCTCTTGTTTTCTGATTTGGAAGACTCCCAAGAAAGACCAAGAATCCAGCTTTGCCCCCTCCGAAATACCACATAATGTTTTAAATAAAAAAGTCCACAAAAACCCTAAAAAAACCCCTTTAAAATGGAAAAAATAGATGTGCAGTGTAATAAGAAAAATACGGCAAGTAGCTGTGAAAACACCAACTCAGGTGAGGCAGGCCTGCCATCACAAAAAAAGGCATGTTAGAATTCCTTTCTTCCCCTCAGCCCACTAGCTGACTCTGAAACACTGAGCTGGAGGTCCTCAGCTGGCTTCCAGCAGGGCTTCAAGCCTCCCTAAAACTATTAATCTCAAAGGTACTTTAGATGCAAAACAGACAGTCAGGAAGGCCCAAGCCGATGGCCTTGAGCTGCTTTTGGAAACACAGGGTCTCTGGTACGAGTGTCAGGTGCTGCCTGCAGCTGCCCCCAGCTGCCTGGCCTCTCTGATGAGCACTGGCCAATTCATAGATGAATGCTGTGATAACCCAGATTAGGGATTAGCAGGGTAGCTATGCCAATTACCTCTACTCTCTGTTTTCAATTTACCTTGGCTAATTTGTTTATTTAATAGCATGCACAGATTTCTTGATCAGGACGACAAAAGATCTCATTTTCATCGAAGGCTCTTTAGTCTGACCCATAACCCTATGTTCATTTTGCTCCTGTAAATAAGAGCCAGCACTACTTGAAGCACAGTTCAACACAGCTCATCATCAAAAAAACTGGAAGAATTATTGTCTAGACAAGCAAGGGTGGATGTGAGTGCAAGAACTGGCACCTCTTCACCAAAGGTTTTCCTAAAGAAGTATTTGCTGGGTACTCAACGTGTGTAAATTAATGTTTGTTGGGAAAGCTTTGCTTTTGGACCCTTATACTGGACTCCTTTTTATCTTCTCAGCATGGGTGCAAATCAGGTAAACCGGAGGGGGGAAAAGAAAATTGGTTCTAAATATAAAAGAAATACATTCTTTCTAAATACAGAAGGGACAAGGGACCGCAGGGAGCTATTCAGACACCTTTGATCTTATATTGCAGATATGAAGCTGTTGATTTTCTCCATAACCTATTTAAGCTCATTCTTAAAAGCAACAGTTTTCTTATAGCTACCACTCTGCTGAAGCCTTTACCAGAGTCTGATTCCAATTATTACAAACAAGCTTCTTACTTTCTTCTTACTTCTTTCTCATTTCTCAAAGTAAATACATTTGCAGGCAGTTTGCTTCAATTCATTGTCTTGACAAAATTGTTTCCCTAAAAGCAACTTCACTCCTGTTTATTTTTGATTAAAGTCTATTTCCAGATATCATGTTATAGCTGGGGACTAAAGGGGAAAAAAGTTGTTGTCTAGAGCTTCCACAGAGTCAAACTGAAATCAACACACAAACGTTGTGCTGTCTTTATGGCAACAGTGACAGCACTGGTGCCATCCTTGAGTGGGATAGTACCTCCTCACATCTGTCAAACCTAATGATGCCAGTGCTGCAAACGCTTTCTTTCCAACCGGGGGAGTGTGGGACAGGTTGTGCATCACATGTACGAGCACTGCTTCTGAGAACTGGGGGTGCTTTATAATCCCCTTGGCTCCTCCGAGTAAACTGTTGTGTAGTGACCTGGGGATGACAAATCCAGGTATCTCAGCACAAACACATTTCATATTTTAGCACTTTTTCAAAAGGCTGGAAACAGATGAGTCACCAGCAATTTGCCCTTGACCCAGTGCTGTGCGGAGTGGGTTGAAATTCTCATAGAAGAAGTTATACAGCCAAGGTACTGGGTAATGGATATATTTTGCAGTGAGAATGGTGTTTCACATGAAACAGGCTTGCCCCAACACAAGGGAAAAAAACCACCACACCACCAAAACCAAAACTGGTCTCTGAGTGTATATAAAATAGTATTGATGAGGCAAGTATATTTAGAAAAAAAAAAAACCCCTATGTAAAACTCCGTGTTTCCTGCCTTCTACATCTGCCTGTTGAAAGTAATTCAAATAACATCAGCTAAATCTAGTATTATAAACATTTGAAGTACTTACAGCCTCTGGAGACCTGCAGGCCCTATAAAGCGATTAGGGTTCGGTGTGTCTGTGCCAGCCTTAATCCACTTCCCCAGATAATAGGCATATAAAATAGGACACATGTGCCACAAACCTAAATGAGGTAAGAAATATAAAAGGCCAGCCCCAGATCAAGGAGAACCTCTAAGGAGCAGGATCAGACATGTAAAATGCTTTACATAAGGACAGTATTCCATGTAGAGGATGCAAAGTCAGATCAGATAATCCTTGCTACAAGAATACAGAATAAGGTTGGGACCCGTATGGCTTTAGGTTTGGGCATCATTTACTTGTTTAGCAGGTTCTGATCAGCTTCGCTTGTGCAAAGCCACAGATGAAGTACCAAAACTTCATGGAGATGGAAGTCATCATTTTACATGCAAAAGAAAATAGGGACCTAAGTTGTCATTACTGGTCAAGATGTATGAGAGTGGTGATAACTGAACTCCTCTCTGAGAAATGACTAAGCTGCATTCACAGTTTGGGTGTTCATAAAAATAACCTTTGTATCTGGAGAATGTACAGCCCTGACAGAAGAAACAGGCATGCTGCTCCATTGTGGCTTTTCTACATTCACTTCTGGAACAGAGCCACCTGTCAAAATATACTCATGGCGTGTAATTTTATTTTCAACACTCTGAGCTCCAAAAACAATGGGACAGCTTTTCTCTTTCTACATTTTTAATCATCTTAGGATGCTATGCGACAAGTGGCAGACGCTGTGGAAGACTGCATTTTGCATCTCAAGAGCTTGGCAGGCAAAAATATTGAATACGTCAATCAATACCACACTTCCTGAGACACATCCAGTCTCAGCATCCTGTTGCCCACTGAGGGGATGCAAGGCAGCTGGAAACCCACAGCACAACACCCCTCACAGCAAAACCCTGGGAGAACAGGGCAGCCAGACACAGGGCACCAATGTTGGCCTCTGCTACTCATCCAAAATGTAACACATATATACTAAATCAGATAAGCTACTAATAAGATGGTAAGTTAAGGTTACAAGTTGTTGGTGGCTGGCTCCAAGACTTTGATGAGCAATTAAGAGACACTGGGAGCAACTCATTTACTTCAGACCGTGCCTGAGCCAAGGACCAGCAGCAGCAGCACCTCCTTCCTACCCCAGTGACAGAAAAGTAGGTCAGCATGACAGGGCCAAAAAATACCACTATAAATCCTGTCCCTGATAAGCTGTCCAAGTTCATTCTTGTTTTATTGCACATTGCCTAGGTTTCATCCAAATCCCCTTCTGCATATGTTCTGTATTCCCCGCAGAGCGCCTGGTTTGTGGTAACATAACTCCTGCGGTTACTTCCCCTTTCCAGCCCTGAGATGGCAACAAGCAAATGTAGTCATTTGCCCTGAAGAGATTCACAAACCCAAATTAAAGAGAATGTTTAAATATGTAATGCTGTATAGAAACCACTAACTCTGGACAGATTGCAGCAATAACTTGTGCTTGCGCGGCATCTAGGATCAAGTTCCTTCTAGAAAAATGGGGACCAGAGCCCCAAATTCCCTTCTTATTAAAATCCACCAAATTAAGCTGCGAGCATGAGAACAAAATGAACCATGTGAATTAGGTCTTGCAGTATATCAGTGCCCTTTCTAAAATGCAAACACGAATGTTTGGGGCTGGCAATCGTAGTTGTTGTAGTCACTACTAAAGCCGGAGTTATTTGAGTGAATTCTAAATGGAAACTTTTCAAAACTCCCCAGTTGTGTGCTGGATGATCCTGTTATTTTTAAAAGCATGCTTGCTGTTTCCAGTCCTTCCTCAAAGGGTGGGTGGTACTTGCTTTCCACAGTTCTCTCTTGTTACATACATTATACTGTCATAAATACATACAGACAACACACATAACCGCCTGTGTAAGTATATGGCAACACCAATGTGATAAACAGTGGAGCCACACGATGGATTGTAAACATATCTGAGAAATACATTTCATAAGTAACTGAGATTTCCTCACCTGTGGCTGCCCACGAACACCTTTCCCTCTTGTACGGGAAATACTCTGCCGCTCCAAACACCTTAGAGCTGCCATCTGAAAAACCAGCTTGATCACAGATTACGTGCGACCCAGATATGTGAACACACCTTTCCAGTTCCTACTCTCTCCTGTGCACATCCAAAAACATACCAGCATTGCTGGGCTTTAAAATACTTTAATGTCCTGTACCTTGGGATGGGATTCATAGTAACTAACTTTACACCTTTATACAGCACAGATGCCCACGGCTGAGCTGGTCACCAGAGAACCACTTCATCATTCACAGGGATAAACTGGCACTTGAAAGATTTGATTAATCTTGCCGACTGTAGATATTTATCTTAGGATGAGACAGACCCAGTACTAGCAGTGACCATGAGGAGATCTCTGGATGGACAGCTCTGATACAAATATTCATACTGCAGACACATAGGAACTTGGAGACCTGTCAGAGGGGGCTTCCAGGCATAGGCACCTTAGACCGCTGGAAAAGGGGATGTTTGCAGCTTTGTGGCAAAACTTGCCATTTACCATCAACCTTTGAAAGTTCAAAAAAAACATTAAAAATTTTGTCTATGTTGTTCATGGAAGATTTTCCTTCCTTCGTATGGAAAGGTTTTTCAGTCTTTGTGGATTAGTGGTAAATTAAGGACTGTCACATTCAGAGAGGGTGAAAGAAGTGTCAGTAAATCTCCAGAACCTCCTTAAAATAGCTTTTCTGTAATGAATAGGGGCTACAGGTGATGGAGCTCTGCAATATGAATTTTATCAGCATTGTTTTCTTATGGATGCATCCCAAAAGAAATATTAATTGATCTATAATGCACACCACATCTGGTGGCAAACTGTCCATGTATTTTTCCTATAGATATATATATATGTATTAATATCTATATGAATATGCACTCCCACTACATACTCCTCTGCATTTCCTTGTTTTAGTGACCTAATTCCAAAATGCTGCTTGCCTGCAAGCTTGGTGGCATGATGTCCCAAGAACTTTCTCCTTAACTGAGTGTTACAGGTCCTTCACATGGAAGAGAGAAACTGCCTGCAACCCCGCATTCCCACCCTTGCTGAATGGGCCATTTCAGTGGGGTCGGGGTGGTGTCCCCTCTCTCTTGCTCTTTCTCTCTCTCTCTCTCTCAAAGAGGTATCTGAGATAAGCTGGTGAGAAAGACTAGTGGCTGCCTGTAGGTACAAGCTTCCAACAACATTGTTTTACCTGACTGAAAGAAAATGGAGTTTTAATTATGTGGTGAATGGAGGTACAAATTTTCAGGTGCGTGAGGGACAGTTACAGTCATGTGACGCTATAGCCCCTAAATATAAAGATGGAAAGTGAAAGGGTAATGGTCTAGTTGAAATGTCAAGATTTTCTCTAATTTACCAGTCTTTCAACCTCTTTTTTGAGGCCTTTACATTAGAGGCACTGTGGTTACCTTCATTCAAGCTGAAAGGAATCACTACCAAGTCCCTGGTGTGTGTCTGGTCCACAGTGAATTATCTTCCTCCTTTGTTGTTCCTCCATTTACAACGAGTCTGACTGGGATTAGATTACCATACAAAAGTATTAACAGAGGAAAGTGCTGCCGAGAAATGTTTGCAAGGAAAAAATTGATTGATGGAAAATGTCTTTCCTAACTAACTCTGTGGGTTCTGAATATGAAAATGTTACAGATTAGAAGATGATATGTGCTGATGTGCTAACACTGATTAGGCTCATAGATTTTCACAATTGCTTAACTCTTTACTTACTCTCTCCTTATTACTGCAATACTGAGGCTTTTTACTTTTCACTCTTTTGATACAAATTGAACTCCTTTCAGATACAATGAAAGAATCTACCAGATCTGTCAGGTTAAATAGAGGCAGTTACTTTTACCACACAGGATTTAGGGATTAAACCCTTTCTTAGGCAGTACAAATGCCTGTTCTCAGTATGCTTCTGACTTGCCCAAAATATGGTATCACGACAGTTCAGTCACCAGTACAAAAGTTTTGCTCAAAAACAATTTCATGTCGGTTTTTAGATAGTTCACAGTGTAGGTTTAACCTGTGTTTCTTTAGATCATTTTCCAGGCTAAAAAGGGTCAATACTGCAGGTAGCATTAGACATGGAGACAGTTGCCCTGTCCTGTGAACTCTTTTGAAAGATGGAAGACAATCTTCCTATTTCACACTGTCAGGGAAAAAAAAGGGATACAATTAAAACTGTTGGACACAGCACGAGGTGGATCTCTGGCTGCGCATTTTCGCTCGCTCCATGGCTGTGTTTCGGCCTGTTCCAACTAGCACCCTCCAAGAGGAAGCCTGGGTGTGGTTTGGGGATAGATCATGCCAGCAGCCACTCCGAATGAGAGCTATAAACAAGAACTTCATCAGCCTTGACTCCCTCTGAGGCACTGCAACACATGCCCACCTGTTTTGTGCTGCCCCGTACAGCATCCTTCCCTCTCTGTGTGCCATACACCACGGCATGCCGCATGAATTCTTCACATTCCTGCCATCAAAACATTCTCCAGCAACTTCCAATCCATCTCTTAAAATAAACATTTTGACTACTTAGACCTGAGAAAACATGCACAACAGTAATGATATCTTGGGACATGGGGGGAACATCAGGTTCAGTGGAGACCATGGTCCAAGGCTATTCAGGTGTGAGCTGAGTCAGCCTCTTTAGAGGAGTGTGATCCTAATGACAACAGATACAAAAGACTCTATGCTCAGCAGTTAGAAGAAATAAAGCAGCCAAGTTGCATCCACGTACCCTAGAACTGGCAGCACCTGGGTGTCTACCCCAGTCCAGGGGTAAGATACCTGGGTGAAAGGTAAGATACCTGCAAGAAAGATACCTGGATGGCCACAATTTGGGAGCTCAAAGGTGGATTGTTCATTAGCCTTCTCATGCTCATCCCTCCATCCTTCTCCCTAAAATAGCTATATGTCTGTACAAATAATTTAATATCTATTAGATGGAAAAATGCAGCCCTATGGCTCTGAAGAATAAATCCCTGTACCAATGTGTACAAAAATGGGACCCATTAAGACCAGAGTTACCTGAATAAAGTAGGCTATTTCCTTCTGATTTTTACCAGAATCCTATTTTTGATCTGAAGAGTGTTTTGTAAAAATTAACTGCAAATGACATGCTTGTGCAAGAAGTTCTCATTTTGTCAGAAAATTCCCAACCAGCTTCACACATGAGGACCACACACTCCATGGACGGAAGATGTTGATACTGATGAATTGCTCCTTTCAGCTGTAGAACTTAATTATTCTTGTTCTCTACAGCTGGCGTTATTGTGTGGTGATGTGTTTGTCTTCTGACATCTCAGGGGAAGGGGGGGGACGGGGGGGAGAGTTAAAATGAATTTTCTACATTCACAGTGCCAAAGGGACAGTTTGAATAAGAAATGCTGCAATAAAACCTTCATGACGATGTCCTCTGGCATGAATGACAAATCTAGGTTCTATAGATCTTGTTTTCTAGCAGCACTTGCAAACCGGAAGCATTTAGTTAAAAATGTTATAGGAAAATTACTCTAAATGTAAGCTTATTTTGACAGATGAAAGAAATGAACCGATTTTTTATCGGCTGATTTCCAGCCTGTGTTCCTAAAGCCTTTCCCTTCACTTTTACAGGCTGGTGGGGTCACTAATCCTACTCGATTTCAAGTTGTCAGTCAATAATCACTTAAGTGGCACTATGTCTTCGTAAATGACAGCTGAGACAAGATCCGCTGCGCAGTCTTCCTTCCACGATGCGATGCCTTCCTAAATACAAATCTGAGATGGCTGAAACGTCCCTATACTCCGTATCTGAGAATGACACGTTCACCAAGCTCATCATAAGGAAGGTCTTGGGGAAGTTTACAACACTGTTCTGTGGGAAATGACTGCACTTTGATGTTATAATGAAGCTGTGCGAAACACAACAGTCCCTGCTATTGGACATGAATAGGAGTCAATTTTTTTTTTCTCTAAGGCATTTTAATTGTATCGCAAGCAGAGGCCGTCTGCCTTACTGAATATTCAGTATCTGTGGCAGAAGCAGATACTGAGAAGATACTTGAGAAGGCAATGGTACCTTCCTGGCTTCCAGCCTGGAGAGCACACATCACTAAAACTGGTGTGTTGCGCAGTCGGCTAAATTGCAATTTGATGCCCAGTGAATGTCTTTTTTAGGCTATTGTCATGTTATTAATTAGTTATTGTTTACTAGTTTGGACTTCATCTCTTCAAAAAGAAGATGACTTTACTTTAAAAATTCCTAAGGGATAGCATATTTCACTGCACTCTGCAGAGGGCTGTGACAGCTCGTCAGCTTTTATTTACTGAGAAGTCATAGGGGTAGCAATCAATTTGTTTCTTTAAGGAATAAACATAATTTCTCTCTTGCATGTGACAGGTGCAATCCCCGTTTATTAAAAATGTAGAAAAACCATTTTCAAAACAGAAATTTAAAGAACAAGTACTGCAGCAGACAATAACTTTTCCTGAGAAAGAACTGAGGTGAGAAAGAAGCCACACTTCTAAAGGGCAAGCATTTGTTTCACAAATTTTATGAGTGTCATAGGATCCTTCAGCGTGGCCTATCTTATTTGCTCCAGCTTACTGGGGATAAAAAACCCAAATCCAAACTGATTTGACAAAGATTTTTCTGAGCTATGGATGAAAACCAGAAGAAAATGTTTCACAGTTCTGAGAAGCTCAAGCTGTTAGTACTTTGAGTAAATTATATGCACGTATCATGGCCTATTTATGAGACTATAGGTTTATTTAAGTACCTAATACCTTGAGGCTTCTCTGAGGTGGATGTTGAGCTGAAAACCTTGTCCGCCACACTGAGCCGCCTCAAACACAAGCAGCCCAGCGAGAGCGGGGACCAGACTGCAATCCCTAGGAGGTATTTGACTTGAATGCAACTGGGACCAGCGCTGGTGAAAATGCATTTAAAAGTAATGGAGGCTCTGCCACAATATTTCGGAATTAAATCAAACAACATGTTGACTCTCTCCTGAGGGAATGTGATGGGATAAATCCGTGATGCATTTCCTCACCGGAGCTATCTGGGCTGTGTTGGCTGTCACAAGCGCCAGGTTGCAGTGGGTGAAGCAATTTCCTGCAGACATTTAGAAACCGCTCTGGAATACTTCAGGGTGATAAAAGTTAGTTGAGCCAATATGATTAGGGAGTTATCACCTCATTTTCACTGCATTGCTGCCACAATCCTAGAAGGAAGATTCATATACGTGCACTCGGGAATGAAATTCCAGGGGAGAAGAAATCCATAACACCAACTAGCAGCTAATATTATCAGACAACTAAATTTTCTTGTACTTGCTTCCTTACTTTTCTCAGGGGAGATTTACCCCAGTGCAGGAGATCAGTACAAGACCCACCCAGGCTTGAATGCTGGATACTACAGCACTCAACGCAGTGCTACTGAAATTGCCAGGCTGGCTTTCAACATGAGCTTGCTGTGGAGCTAAACATCACCTTGTGATGTACTTGTGCCAGAGGTGAACGGGGCGTACCTATTGTGATGAAGGGCTCCTGAACGTGAGAAAGGAAGGCAAAGTCAATCCCAAATACATAAACATATCTTAGGCAATAAGCAATAAATGAAGAGTAGAAGTCGGAGCTGTAACTCAGAAGTTTAAGGGAGAATGGGAAGAGTGATATTAAGCACTACCCTCTCCTTCGGCTTAGAGGAAAAACACATTGAGTGTTGTATAAAAATGTGAAAATCTCAAGCCTAATAAATAACAATCAATTATCCAAACCTGAAGTTATTCTGACTCAAAAATCAATTGATGCACTTACTTTTCAGGCAGTGCACACACATCACACCTCCACACAAGTCAGTATGTCTGTCCATCACCTGTTGCAAGGCAGAATTCCTTTAGAGCGGTATTGTCCCATCCAAAGAATAGGAAACAATCAGGAACTATCGGCAGCACTGCCATTAGAGCTGCATGAGACCCCCTCTTGTGATAAATCAAAACTCATTTTGTGTGTCTTCAGTGACATCCCATTCAGTGACTAAACGTGGTCAGTCGAACAGAAATGTCTCCCTGGGCACACCAATAAAACTGAACAGGATTGAGTGCTGTAAGCAAGAAGAGACTCAATTCTCACTCTCAGACACGGAAATTGTGTCAGAATTTTTGTGGATCTAGAGGAAATGCTGAGTGCAACCTACCCATCTACACGGAACTGTTATGTTAGCAAGGTGAAGCAAGTCCAATGAAGAAACACCACCACCTGAGACTGATATTTAAAATGGCAATCACAAGAGGCAAAACAAGTTTAATATATGCGGTCTGGCAAAGCTGCATTCTGCTTCTTTAAGAATGCATCACATATTATGAGCATTCCTATTACAATTTTATTGCAATATTCAAGGTGTACTCAGAAGATATTATTAATTTTTTTTAAAATATGGGTTTATTTGTTTGCATCTTATTTTACAGACACTTCCAGCCTCCAGTTTCATTTCTAAAATTAAAACTAGTGATATTTCCATATCAAAGTTTAAAATTAATTTGCTTTGTGGGACATGCCCCTTGATCTAAAATACTTCGTTTTAATTAGGACATTTAATTTTCTCTAATGGAATCAGGTTCCATTCACTTAATCCAAAGCTACTTTCTGAAAGAGTTATAAGCAGTGCATTTTCCCAGCCCAAGTACTCCTAAGGCTTGGCCACATGAGCAGATTGTATCTGCACAGCTAAACTGATTGCCGATTGATCTACTTACACCACTACAAAGTGTTACTGAAGTTAACTGTAATTGGGTCTACCCCACTTCTGTCTCGGTTTTATCTGACAGCTTTAAGTTTCCTAATGCCAACCAGGAATAGATGATACTAGGTACCGTTATGGGTGTAAGTTAGGATGAAAAGCTAAATGAAAATTGTCCCTCTTCCCAGAGCATGAGTCTCTGGACTGCACAGCCCGGACCACAGCCACTTCCCATTGCCGTTTTTTGCACAGCTTCCTTCTTGCCTTTGCCCTCCTCTCTATAACGTGTTGAGTACATGTAGAGCGTGCCAGATCACATCTGCTTCTCATTAAGAGGACGTAAAAGACATTTCCAAGGAACACTTTGCATATTCCATCTCTGTGTTAGGATGATGTTCACCCCCCACGCATGCACAAAGGCACACGGGTAGATCAGGGCAGAGATCGTCAGTGCATGGGCACAGTGCAAGGCATTCCCTTCCCATACTGCCAGAGCTCACTCTTTCCATTTAAAATAAGTGTTTGTTCTGGGGAAGGCCTGTCCTTACTAAGTTTGTGCATCTCATCAGCACGGAGAAATGCAATAAATACCATATATTACGACAAACTCCAAAACACCTTCAGCTCTGTGCTGACTGCAGCTCTCACGCTGTAGGGACATGGCAACAAAATGATACAAAAAAACAACCCCTGCATACCTTGAAAAACAGCCAGGACGTCATCCATTTGAACACTTTTACAACCCAAAAGACATGCTTGTAGAGCTCAGTATTCACTACTCCGGGGTCTACTACGTTAGCAGTCACATGGCTTCCATTTGCAGTCAGAAGATGCTGTAGTCGATAGGTAAATAATACAAGGGCAAGTTTGCTTTGGGCATAGGCTCCATGGGGTGAATACGAACATCTGTATAGGGGAGAGAAAGAGACAGGGAAATGGGCATAAAAATAATCATAAGGAAAACATAATTGCACAAACATCAAATGCACTGCATTTTGCAATATCCAGCGAACAAACAGCTATACATTGAGTTGTCAGGATAAACAGCTTATCACTGGCAGGCGTGTTGTTTGCTGGAGGTCTGGTGATTATTCCATCAGGCACCAAGTCTGATTTATAGTGGGGAAAAAAAAATTGAAATAAAATTACATGATACCTGACAGAATCTCTATGTCAAACTATTTAAACTGAAAATGCGAAGGCACCAATCTCCAGGATATTATCGTCTAGAGGCCCTTAAACTGCTCTCCCCTTCCTCACTGCCCTCTTCCCACACGCACATACCCTATTCCCACCCAGTAAATCTGTGCCTGATCATACTACTCCTGGTTGTTATTATTTGTATCGCAGCAGGGCCTACTAGTTTCTGATGAAGGCTCCCATACTGGGCACAGCACAGATGAGTAAGGCAATCGTTGCACCTGTCCCAGTGACACACCAGATTACGCACAGCTAAAGAGATGGATAAAAAGACGGGGCAAGTACACTGGCTACAAATAAATCACAGTTATGCCATTTACAGGGTCAAATAAGAGGTGTGACGAAAGCGTACAAATACTGGGCTTTACAGCAAAATATTGCCTGGTGAGACTCCTGTGCACCTCTCTCACCTGGATGCTGAATCTGCTTTTCTTTCAAGTTAAACCTTCGAGGAACTGCTGATTAGTTGGGTTTCCCTGCATGCAGGCAGCAGTATTTCTCTTTTTTTTAAATAAGCAGGTTAGTTCCAGGCAAAGTAGCAGGTATGTCACTTAAATTGCTTCTCCTGACTGTGGCCTCAGCATCACTTCTACAAATTCCTACGCCATGACAATTCACTCTTGTAATTACTACAGACTCTCATCTAACCTTTTTTGTGCTTGGCAGAACCCAAGGTAATTCCTGGCATTACAGACAGCTCATAGGCAAAGCAGGCGGGAGCCTAAAGCAATGGGCTCCTGGGGGCAGACAAACAGCTTTGGTCCCAATCCCCTTTCTCCATGCCAGAGCCCAGGAAGCCAATCTGCTTGCTGCTGCTGCTGACAAAGTGGAGCCAAAGGTTTGGGACTGTGGGGCAGCAGCTAGTGCTGGTGGAGGGAGATATAGGAGCATTCACCCAGAAGCAGATTTCTTTCCCAGCTCTCTCTTCCTTTCTAGTTGTTGTCCTGCCTCTGTGACAGACACAACTACAGCTACAACCTCTCTACACCTTCACCCTTAATGCAGCAGATGCCCAGGCTGGGGATGCTCCTACTCTGCTGAAAAGCCCGCCTTCAGTTTGCTGTGGCTGCTACTACGTGCAAGGTTCTTATTTTGAACGCATAGCAAACACCTCAGAGTTCTTCTTGTTATCTTGTTCTCATTAAATATCTTTATATATAATATAAATAATATATATAACCTTTTATATCCGTTACACATCATTACAGCAAGCCCAGGATGCCAGCGAACAGGTAGACTTTCTGCAGAGGTATAAGGCTTTCAAAGTAATTTAACTGTGTTATCTGAAGGGACTCAGACAATTGGAGACACAATGGTAAATTGTACAGCTCAGCTACAGCAAGTAAGAAGACAACAGCACTGACTCTCCGATGGACATCCTTTTTTGTCTCTTTTTTTTACACCCTGCTCTATTCTTGTTCAAGCAATTCACAAACAAACAGGCTACAAAAGCCTAATACAAATTGAGAGAGAATAAAAAAGGACAGTTGATCGTAAACAGCCCTTGTACCAACCAACGGCCTGAGCTGTAACATACTGGATAAGGTAGCTCCATCATCATAAAGATATCACCTCGGGGTAAGATGGGCTATTTTAAGAATAAAGAACAATCACTACATGAATATAAAAGTGACTTGGCATTACTCAGGAAATTGCAGTTACATTTTAAATTCAGTAACGTCCGTGCTCTGATCTGAGACACTCAAAATGTCACCTTATGCTTCATGCATATTTCAACCCTTTTAACTTGAAGGACCAGATCCTCAGCTGCCAAGAGCTTCCCTCATGCAGCCACGCAGGGCAGAGCTCACACCACCCATGGGAAGAAGCGCTCATCTGAAGTCGCCTCCGGCAGCCAGCTGGCAGCCAACCCTGGCACTTCTCCATCAGTGCCACTGTTCCCCCACTGGTGAGGAACTCAAGCTGGGGCACGGGACAAGCTTCCCAAGTTGAATTAGAGGGATCTTGTCTAGCAAGCGGCTCACAGGGAAGAAGGGCTGGGGACTACTCTGACTTGTTCTGCCTGGGTCTAGTCTTGCCTTCAGTAACCTTCAGATGCCAGGAGGGAGGACGATGAGCACTTCCCATGACTTCCCATTCCCACATTTTGTGCAAGTGCTGTTTTGACTTACCTCGTGGCAATGAAGCATGAACTACAAGGGCCGGATCCTCAAAAGCCTTGCACTTTGCATAGATATCTATGTCAGAGAAACACGAGTGCTGAGAGGATATAAAAAGCTATCCAATCAGTGAAGAAGCCTTTTATATCACACTGCAGAAATGCAAATTATTTGCAAGGCAGCAGGGAATCAGACTTCAATAACATACCATAGGTATGAAGGATATAAAATTGGATACACAGAGCAGACACTTTTGGCAGAACCCCTACATTTTGTCTGCGTGTGATTTTGCTTTCCAGGAATCTGACATCAATGGACTACATAAGACAGAGGAATCACCTGTGACACAGAACTGACAAGGATTTTCATTGAACTGTTTTGTTTGTGAGACCTCATCTTATTAGAAGCATGTTGCTTAAATGCCACATTGGGGAAAAAAATCAACAGTGGTCACTTGATTTCATTACACCTAGTCTTGACTTTGGGCATAGAAAAATAGGAGCATGTAGGCTCCTGTACCTCTACCGTGATTGCCTCCTTCATGTACATATATATAGAATCAAAGAATGGTTTGAGTTGAAAGGGACCTTTAAAGGTCATCTAGTCCAACCCTCCTGCCATGGGCAGGGACATCTTTCGATAGATCAAGTAGCTCAAAGCCCCATCTAACCTGGACTTGGACACTGCCAGGGAGGTGGCAGACACAGCTTCTCTGGGCAACCTGTGTCAGGGCACCACACCCTCATCATAAAAATGTCTCCCTTATTTCCAATCTAAGTCTAAAACCCATAAAAATATTCCTATTACATATGCAATTGTCTGGCACCAAAGCCTATGCATCTAAATCTAGCCTCTCTTGGCGCTCTCTTCTCTGTATTTCATACACTGAATGAAAGTATAATTGTATACTAAATACAATAATATTGACATTACGCTTTCATTTTCTGAAGGCTCTAAGAGGTTTCTGAAATGAGAGTGCATACAAAAGGCCACCCAGCCCAAAGCAGAACACACTGTACCAGCAAACTGCTGGCACACCAGTGCACACAAGGTACCTGTGACTCTTGGACCGCTGAGGACACACAACATCGATGCTTCCAAACAAGGCAGGCAGACCCTCAAGCAGACAAACTCTACCTAAGCAGGTAGCCAGCCAGGTAAAAGGCTGGGAGCTCCCAGTAATATATACACACACCAGCCAGATGGCTAGAGAGCTAGAAGGTGCTGGTGTTTGACTGCCCAGGGATCCTTCCTAATAAATACTGCCCACCAGGCTTGAGCTACGCCAGGCAGCACATGCTGGGGTACGGCATGGGCAGCAGCAAGGAAAAGCAGAGCAAGGGCTTGGTGGGAAGAAGTCCAGTGGGAAGGAGTGGTGTGCCTACCATAGGTAGCCTCGAGAAGTTCATGATCACCCACTCATTTGAGCGGGGTTTTCTGTGGACTACTCTTCCTAGCATGAAAAACCAGTCTCCTTTGGGGGATGCCCCTCTGTAGCATTTTGCCGCGTTGGTGTTGATAAAATAGGGCAATGCGCAACTCACTAAATGGAAACTACAGGAGGAGTTAAGGCAGAGAGAATTTAATTAGCTGCTTTGGAACCCAGCCAAGAGAGCAGCAATATACATGACCTTCTCTTTCCTTTTAAAATAACATTTTATTGATTGTTTATTGATGAATAAAGTATAATAAGGCAGGCTACGCATTTTCTGTAAAGTTAATTTTTAGCAGAAATTCTTAATTACGGTTTAAGATTTTTTGCAACATACAGTAACAAGTTTGAATTGTCATTGCAAAAATTAGAGATGAGAAGAGAAAGGGATTGTTTTGTATTTTTGCCAAAACAAAGTAAGCAAGTATTCAATTCTGGAGTGAGTAGGTGCCTTGTGGTTTACTGATGCTTTCCTTTTTTCTTTTTTTTTTTTTTTCCCCTCCCCCTCTTCCACCAGAAACTGATTTTACTACTCATCTCCATGGTGTTGTCTCCAGCAGCAGTCTCCACAGCATGCTGGGGCAATGTATTCGTAAAAAGTAACAAGGAGCCAAATTTCAAACCAGAGCCTGCAGTGGCTAATTAGGTGTTTAAATATGGACTCCACTGCTATCCGAGTTTGAAAACTGGATCCATGTTTAGCACTTCCCTTGGCAGCCAGTGTTACTCTGATTTCCTTTCCGGATGGCTTTAGCTGGTCTGCGTTCTGCAAAAGTCTCCCAGTTGCACCCAGTGACACCGCGATTAGTGAAGAGCACTAAGTCGGTCGGCTCAGGGTACCCGCTGACTAACAGGGGAAACAAAATCGCTGCTCGGTGCGGACCGCTTCCCCTACACCTCCTGCGCAGGGGCGCAGACCGCTTCCCCCACACCTCCTGCGCAGGGGCGCAGACCGCTTCCCCCACACCTCCTGCGCAGGGGCGCAGACCGCTTCCCCTACACCTCCTGCGTAGGGACTCTCGCGCTGCTCTTTCACTAACAGTTGCTTCTGCATTACACACATGTCTGGAGGAAGCCGATGCAGATTGACCACGAGAAGGGGGGCAGTGGCAGCCACCTTCCCCATCCCCACCACAGCTCGCTTCAATAAAAGGCTGGGAAGACCCATGACCCTACGGACCGACACACAGCGAGGTTTAACCTGTCTGGTGCTAGCAGTGAAGTTTTTCCTGATGTGGTCCTCTTTTATACCGCGGCTGCCTTGCACATGTCATCCTCCCTGCACCCATCACCACGCTCCCCAATTTCCAGCGTGTTAATCTGCCCAGAGGGCAGAGTGCGCCGAGATCAAACTGCAGAACAACCCGATTGCTATGTGCTCCATTAAAAAACAAGTGATGCAAAACGTGGGTGACATGCTGGGGTTTTTAATGAAAGGCCACACAAAATTTCAATATATGCCGTAGGATGAATCAGAGAATTAACAAAACAGACTTGCTGTATTAAAATGACTAAAGTTTCCCAATGATTTATGTATTAATCTTGCAATACATCGTCACTATTGCTTAGTCAAGAGCATAAAAGTCTATCATTAAACACTCACAAAGCTTTCACAGTCTCAAATTTTCTTTCTCCAGGGAGTGCAGTACAAGATTTTTCAAGATTCTTGATAGATTTTGCCATTTATGCTGAAGCAGCTGCAGAAATACATTGCAGAATACAGGTATGTATTTTTCATAAGCAGTGTCTCTCTTGTCCTGTGATAAACCAAAGCCTGAATCCTAAATATTGCTTACTAGATTTAAGCAGACTTCCTGGCAGTACTACATATATTTATCCTTTGATCACAATTGCTGGGTCTCACCAATTGTGATTTTCCCTCAATGCTAAAAACCAAAACCAAAACAAAACGAAAAAACCTGAAGAACCCCAACAAAAAACAAACAACAAAAAGGAAATACATAGATGGAAAAACGACAGAGTTGGAGAAATGAGAATACAGGAATTACCACTAAAACCCAGGATTTTGCCAACTCAAAGAAACAAGCATCTGCATTAGTAAAATGAAACTAAAATCTAAAGTGTTAACGTATCTACTTATTCAGATGTCGTTACAGCTATGTTTTGTACAGCAGCTGTCCTATTACCAACTATATATATATGACCATAGGCTACTGTATTGTTACCCATTTCACATGTACACCTGGGTATTTTGGGTGTTCACTGAAGAACTACACTTCTTCATGTACATTTCTTTTGTGTTTATAAATACATACATACAGCAGTCAAAGTGGCCTTAGCATACCCCTGTGATTTTGAACTGCAATACACAGGCAGCTGCAATTTGAGTGAATAAGGACTAGAGCATGACCCCATGATGGACATGTTGGAAAGAGAGGCTACAAGACTGATCAATGAAATTAGTGGTTCTGCACAAGCTGCAAAGCAAATCATATCCTAATTGGTCACACAGGGGTTACTTAAGCAGACGGAGGCAAGTGGCACTTCCAGAGCAGCTCACCTTGCCCTTCCGCTCTGACCCACGGACAAAGACTGACTGCATCTCAGAGCTTCCCGCTCTCCCTGCAGTCAGCCCCTCAGTGCCACGTGCTGCTCACACACAGCTCCAGAGAAAACTGGGCTTTCTCTGACAGCTTCCAGCTGTGGTAGAATAGCATTTTTCTTCTTAAAATTAGAGGATAAGGGTAGAAGCTCAGGGATGGGAGATGCTCTCTCTCCTCTTTCTCACCGAGGCAAAACGCTGGTGATGCTCTCAGCAGCTGATTTCTCTGCAAGCCAGTGACGACTGCTTAGTGCTGAATCCCCAGTTCAGTAGGAGCCACAAGCCAGAAGCTGGATTGTGCATTGTGGGTTTTTTTGTAAAGCAATGCTTCCCAGCTTTCAGGACTTCACGTACAAATAACAGCATTCGGTGACTAACCCCTTGTTACAGATGGCAGGAAATGTGGGAGGACCAAAAAATGAACTTAACTGCCTTTGGGAGACTACGTTTAGTGAAGAAACCTGGAATGTCTTAATCATAAAAATGTTTATAAATATTTTTATGAAATAAGCAGGGGCTTGTCATCCTGGGAATTAATGTCATCCGGGTGGAATCAGTGCATCGTTTTTCAATTGGCTGATCCCTCCTAATAGCAGGAGGTGAGGTGTCAAGAGCCCTCCTGCTTCACTGATTGCCTCGCTGTGTGCAGCTCCATGGCTGTGTGCTCAGTGCAGTTCTCAAAAGTATGAAACATGGCCTCAAAGGCTGGTCTTCTCAAAGTCTCACCAGAATCAGGATCTAGAAAAAAGTCTAATTTTTCTCTTTGTGTACAATTGATGATAACTTCAAATTTTTGGATGATTTTAAATATTGATGGCAAGTTCAAGTTGTAATTACTGCATTTCTATTCTCCCAGGAAATGCATCTCTCTTTATAAAGAATGATATAAATTGCCTCTTCTGAAGCACCATTTTTCTGCAGTTGCTTCATATGATGCAGTGTTAAGTACTTGCTAATATTTGAAGTGGTATTTGAGCGTAATGGTATCCCTTCATACAATTAAAATTCTCCATCAAACAAATGAATGAGTAAATAAATGGAAGCAAGCAGAGTTTTGCATTACTGCAGCCAATAAACAGATCAAGGCTCCAAGACCTACATTCTTTTTCCTCGTGATCCTTTTGAGTGATGGGGAAACATCATGGCCACATATCTTTTCATATTATCTCTTGGATAATCTGGATCTTAGGTTATTGAAGATTGTCACACATCTTTTAAGATTATCTCTTGGACTATAACAAGAAGAGCTCTGAGGCACTCTCCACCCACTTGTGGAAAGCTTCCTAACAACTCTCCTGCAATAGAGCTTTTAAGTGGAAGAAAGCAATGGGTCTTCTTAAGGTTTCTTCCCTTCCACCAGAACACACATAGGGCCATAAAATGCCCCAAGTAATAACTTGAACAGTCCCAGATCTTATTTTTGGTTTGACAAAACCACCTTAAAACTGGTGCAGACTTTTGCAGACCAGCTGCAGATTCTGGGCTTTTCATTCTGGGACTGAAAGGGAACTGTAGGGTCTGGTTACACATAACAAAGGGTTGCCATTTCAAATCCAGTGCAGTGCACCAAATGTGGTTAGCAGATTTCCAGTAAACTACATGGTATGTGTCGGTGTATATGTGAAGATAATGTAGGGTTTCATTTTGTGGAGAGCTGAACCCACTGCACTGCCTTGGAGTTGAAAAGTCATCGAATGTGTTCTGCAAGTGCAACGCTTCCCCACACTGAAGGACTGGTCTATCTTACCAGGGGAAACACGGCTTGAGTGTACACACAGACTGCAAAGTCCTTTTCCCTCTGCAATGTCTATAAATACTATGCAGAAAATTCTATGCGATCACGCTCTGTTCACAGAAGCAACATGAGATTATAAAGTCTGGCACAACAAAATAATTTTTAAAATCAGTTTTTGTTTGCTGAAACAATCTAACAACTTCTGCTTTTTCAAGGTTTTCTTACGTAGCGAGAATATGAATATATCAGCTTCAAACTGAGAGGTAAAGGAGACTAACTCCCAATATAGGAATTAAGACAAGGAACAGGCTCAAAAAGAAAAGACAACTATTTGTTAAAAAGAGCCATGAGAAGTCTTCCCTCTGTTGGAAGACCTTCCTAGGTTAAAGATAGAAATACAGCTGAAATGCCAACGGGTACATGAGGGATTAAAATGTGGAAGTTTTCTGCACCCATGAAATGACTCATAGCCCAGACACAGCAGGAAAGGCTTTTGGTTGTGTGAGACTGTACACCACCAGCTTGGCCGCTGTCAGAAAAGATGTGGGATTTAAATAAATTTATGAAAGAGGCCTGTGAAGTGAAAATAGGGACAGGAGGATGTCTTGGTTAAAGAACATAAACAAGCCAACTTCAGCAAGCAAACAAACAAAACCTTGCCTTCAAGAAACAAATGACGACCAGTATCTCAGAGTAGTCCATAGCCAGCATTGCAAAGTGGTTATTTCAAAGTACCACATGGGACAGTGACAGTGTTACCCTGGAACACTGTAAACAGAGATCTGCAATGGAAAACCAAGCATTTCCTAAGAAGGCGCTTGGCATGACACGGCCTGGGGCGAGGGAGCATGAGATCTCTTCCACTTGCAAAGGTACCAGAAACAAGTGAATGAAGTCAGGCAGGTTTGGCTTTCCAGGAAATGATGAGAAGTTTCATGTCCAAACCAACACACAGTCACAGAGCTTCCCTGCCTCAGCCCTTGTTGAAAAAAGAATTAAAAGATACTGCTGCTTTGTCAGACTGATGGATTTCTGGTGGCAATTCAGATACTGAACACCAGTGGCAATTCAGATACTGAACACCACCACTTCGAGCTGCGAACCAGACGCACAATGCATAATATTTTAATTTGGACATCTCTGCAGTGCCCTATTATAGCTAGGAGCACTTTTAAAAGCTCCTGAGCTTCTCAGAAAGCTACTGTGAGCCACAATGCTCCTCAGTGTCTGTCCTGGAGAAGCTGAGGCAGTGCTGTGTACAGCCAGTCCCACCTCCCGTACAAGAAATGCAGGGCAACCACAGCACCTGACACAAAATAAGAACAGAATAAATGGGACAACGAAGCCACAACTACACAAAACATTCTGACAGTATTAAAACTCCCCAGGGCTAAAATATTTTATTTTTACAGTGATTTACTTTATTTAGAAAGGTTTTTTTCCATAAAATTCACATTTTTAATAAAGAACTTGATTTAATCTAAAGATCATTTTTTCTTCATAGGTTTAAGCATATAAATGCTTGGTCTGCTTTTGAGCAGACAACATTCTCCTTCACGGAAAGAAGAGGTTTAGGACAGGAAGCAGAAAAAAAAGGTTAAGAGTTCTCATTTGTAAACTCAGAGGCAGAAATCTGCCGTTGCCTCCCTTCACTACACCTCATAATCCTTAACGGAAGTGGCAAGATCGAGGATGTGAAGAACTTGGAGCAACATCAGGGCTGAGCCCGGAGGGCATTTGAGTAAGGTGAGTTGATTGTTTTGACCATTTCTCTTAACACATTATTCCAGGAATTTAGAGGCACATGTCCCAGCTTTCCCAAGCTACACCAGGCAGCTGGAAGGACCACTCTACAGAGAAGGTGCTGTGAGGGGAGTGGTAGTTAAAGCGATTGATAAGAATACTAAAACCATTTGAATAATCACACAGGACCTGAACTCCAAAGCTTTCAAGGTTCACTCAGCCTTAATGAGTCATTTTTGCTCACGGGGAGATGCTAACCTAACCTTCCCCTCCCCAGGGTGACAAGCTATCTCCACTCCACATTCTCTGCAAGTCCCCTTTGCCTTCGCTGTCACAAGAGTGAGATACATTAACTTCCAAATTGCCATTAAACCATCTGGATGTTTTGGGAAACATCATACCTACTGTCCTGTGTGCCACAAAGAGTTGACTTCTCCCTCCCAGCCTGCCGTGCAGGAAGAGGCCGAGCAGCAGGAACACCCATATCTCACATACCTCCCAACACGTTGCAATTTTGAAGGAGTTCAGAAACACTGTGCCCTATTAAATCATTAACCTTTATTAATCCTCCTTTGTTAGAACCATTAATCTCTTTTAGATGAGGAGAAATTTAACAGTGACACAAAAAGAAGCTATTCCTGCTTTGGCAGGGGGGTTGGAGTCGATGATCTCTTGAGGTGCCTTCCAATCCCTACAATTCTGTGATTCTGAGATATTTAATTTCCCTGAATACATTAAAGTTTGCCCTTACCTTTGTGATAGTAGCATTACACTGTTACTGTTCTTCAGAAAGAAATGAAGAACCCTAGAAGTATTTTGATCAGACAGACAGAAAATACACCAATGAATGTAAAATTAAAACTACCCAAAATTGGCACTTTGACTTAAATATTTCTCCTTTACTGGTTGCAGGAATGGATAGGGATCACCTGTGGCCTGCAGCACGGATAAAGCACTTGCTGCATATGAACTAACACTCTTGTCTGTTGGACTGATGAATAGGTCTGCTGATATAATAGCCCAGTTTTGTGTTCTTTTCTTTTTTTTTTTTAAATTCATTTATATAATTCGAGATCTGTGACTCCACCAGTACACTCATTTTCCAGGCCAGCAAATCAATTTTTGCAATTAATGCTAATTGCTGCAAACTCAAGGGATCGTTTTACAAAGCAGCAAATCCTTTTGCTTTTACACAGAAAGTACATTGCGAGGAAGGTCTGAAACACCCTTACGTGTGTGCATTAAGCATCTGAATACTTATCATCCAAGAATAGACAGGAAAACTTGGTAATCTGCTTCAGGAAGGAGATGTTTTGGTCCTGTCAAGGGAACATGATGTTTCTTGCAAATAGAACCAAGAGTATGCAGTAAAAGTCATTGTGGGAAAGCTGCTTTAAACAACGCTACTGAAACAAAATCATACATTCCTCAAGTAAAATAAAATCTATAATAGCATCTATCTATCTCATGGTCTAGAAAAATCTTTTATCATTATAATTTTTGCAGTTTTCACAGCATTTTATTAAGCAATGGTCCAGCGACACAGCTCTTGATATGTAACTGTGAAAGAATTGTGCACTAAGATGGATGAACAACAACAATAAAAAAGTAATATAAAGAATTTCTCCTACTTCCTCCTACAAATTTTCCTTTATTATTTAAGAATTTGTAAATAAAACAATAGTACTATGCTACATCAGCTTCACGTTTGCTTTTGCTTGAATTGAAGATGTTGTACATCCCATAAATTCTTCCAGTCAGAGAGAATTAGTTGTGAAAAAGCACTGCAGGAAGTTGGGTTTTTTTTAATAAACAAAATTTTCATTGAAAAAAATGTTAACTCATCCAATTATTCTTAGTGAAGAATGGGGATTGGACCTTGAATGAGCTTTAAGGTCCCTTTCAGCCCTAACCATTCTATGAAAAAAATTTTTATTTTTAAATAAATGTCCAACTTTAAAAAGTTTTTTGAAACTGATGGAAATACTTTGCTCCAACAGGATGACTTAGAAATTACAGGTTTGGAGTTTCAGCTTGATCAACATTATACTTCAAAATATGAATAACAATGTACTCATAAGGATAATTACAATGAATTAGAAAGAAAATATTCTGAAATCACTGAAATCCAAGGCTTTGGTCTGAAAAATGGAATTGTATCTTCCAAAAGTAATTTGACATTTTAACTTCTCATCAATATTCATGGACAATATTTTCAAAATCTCAGCAATGCTGATGGGACAGAATTATCAACTTTCTGCCTCAACTTAAAACAAAGTGATTTACCAAAACCATCACATACATGCAAGAGGTGAAGGCTGCCACCCGTCCAAGAACAGGAGGCCTCCAGACAGATTTGCTGATCAGTACATGACACCTCCTGTTACAGCCTAACAGAAGAGATTAACTGGAGCTGCCTGGTCCCCCCAGCATCCTCCCAGCTCCAGGGTACCCTCTTTTTACCAGCTGCATGTGGCAGCTGGGACTTCTGAAATACCCTTCATTCAATGTCTGTTGCCTCTGACATGATTCATGCACTAGAGCTACAGGAAAATAATACAGAAATTATGTGGGGACTGGAGCAGCTCGGAGGGTTGTAAGACAACATCAGCTCCTTCTGCAGTTGGAGAGCAGAGGAAAGAGCACAAAAAGTGTGACTAACTGTTCCTGAACATAGAGGAGACGTGAATGAGAAGAGGAGCTGTGTTACTGTGGCTGGGGAGTTCATAGATCTGTGATTCATAACATTGCAGGGCCCATTTGGCATGCAAAAAAAGACGATGATGAAAGGAATAGTTTAGTCATGGAGAAAAAGCTAGACAGAACCCACAGAGATGCTCACCCATGGGAAAGGGAGCATATTCAGGTGTGACCCACAGCCTGGGAACGGAATAAGGTCTTTTTTCCTTTATATTGCTAAAATTCCCTTTTACTTCACTAGGGAGAATATTTCAAGGAGCGTCCTCCATCCCAGCCTTGCGAGAACACCATAAACTCCAGTGCACTGTTCAAGCCTATCTCAACCCAGGAGAATGGCACAATGTTCTTCAAGCCTTTGCTGAAACCAGCCAGCCATATTCTCTCATGACCATATTATTATTTTCTCCTCTCGCTTGCTCTCACTTTACAACATGTAGTTTAAGGCAGTAAGTGTGTTTGTTTCAGCAGTCAGGGGAGGACTCTTTGCTGTTAGAGAGTACCGTGTGCTACCCTCAGCATGGAATTGCTGAAAGGCTTGCAGATAGATAGCGTTTCTGTTAAACTTTCACCTCCTTGAAAACAGTCGTATTCAAAGTAGGGATGAAGGAGAATGATTTGCCTTAGGGATCCCCTTGTCGACTCATGTGATTGCTGTTGAAAATGGTCTGGATCTAAAAGACCACAAAGGTGTTTGATGTTCTTCGTATATCCTTCAGCAAAAGAACTGGGAGAACAGTCATTGCCCTTGTGCGTTTGCATTTTCAATAACACACATGAAACAAGCTGTGCCCTGCCAGATCGGAACAAGCTCTGTCCTGCCTTGATGTACCCATGCTGTGTCTCTTTCCCTGGTGTGTGCGAGGAAGATGAGCAAGAAGGGGAGAGAAATGACATTCATAGGGGAGAAATAGGGCTGGGGTTAGGGGGAGAAGATTAAGAGAAAGATAAATGGAGAGGAGGAAAAGAACTGGTGAGCAGCAGTAAGACACACCTCCTCCCTCCCCTCCTCCACCCTCCCCAAAAAAAAAAGAAGAAATTATGAGATGGGAGGGAAAAGGAAATGGAGACACGAAAAGCTCAAAAGACATGGGTGAAGATGAAACTGTGAGCATAGAAATAAAGTAGGCAGGCATGAAGTGAGAGATAAGAAAGGAAGAAAAAATATGTAAAATGCAGGGAAAATAAAGCAAAAAATTAAATTAACTCTTCTATGAAAGAGGAGCTGAGAAGAGAAACATGGGATAAATCAGTCTGGTAAAATGGCAGGAAACAAACCAAAGAGGAATGGCAGAAGCCAGTAATACAAGCTGCATTTAATACTGTTCCTGGGACAGACCTTCCAAGGATTATTGGTTATGCTGTTGCCCTGCGGTCACTGTGATATGGATGACATCTGCCTTCAGAGCAGATCTTGCAGCAGCAAGTACAAGCAATGGGGAGCGATGGGCACCACTGTGACTGCCAACCCAGAGTCTCCCACGTTGGAGAATGATCCCACAGAAAAATCTGTGGTAAAGCAGAGAATTGAACCTCAGTTTACCATCTCCTTTATGTCAAGACAGCCTACTGCCCTTCCTTCTCTGCTGTGTCAGATGCATGAATCCCTCCCCCATCACTCTTGCTCACCTCTATTTTGGACACCACCCCAACCAAAATCTAGGGATAATGGGACAAGAGCATGGTAGACAACTGCTCCCACTGGTAATTTTTCTAGCACAGAGTACAGCCCCTTTCTCCACTGTGAATAAATGATTCCAAATTGTTTTGCTGCCTCCCTGCAAAGCTAGGAATCCTGGCTAATCCGGGAACATTCACACAAGTTGTGAAATTAATTATGGCCAACTAGTGCAACTCAAAATAATAAATTTTTTAGGAAGATTTCCTGTTCACACAAGTGGCAAAAATGAGGGATGGCATCACTGGGAAACTGTGGCAATTCGTGGAAAGCTATCATATCACAGTGCTCACCATGGGTGTGTTTATCGTATCCATTAAAGCTCTTAAACACTGCTCTGAATCACAAGGCGTCTACAAGTCCCTGTGGCGTGGGCAATGCCTGTGTGTGGTACCCTGCAACAGTCCTCCGGGGTTGCTAAACCACCCCCTCGTGCTGTAGGCACACACTTTAACACACAAGAAATCTTACTGTTTCCAGCATCACTGTTTATGCAATAACGAACGATTCACCCTAGTGAGAGATTATCTGTGGCTGGGCTAAAAAAACAAAAAAAGCAACAACCCAGGAGTATTCTGGGTTCTTCCACCTGAACTAAGAAAAGGTTTGGAGCTGAATCCACAGCCCCCTCCCTCTGGGTGCCAGGAATGTGCCTGTGGGCTTGAGAAGCAGGCACTGCTGCCATCCCTGTGCAATTCAGAGCATCCAAGTGGGAAAATGCAGAGTCTGTCACCATTTATGGTTCTTAGACTGATAAATGGAAATGTAAAGGGCAGGGTTTGGCACAAAAGCTGCAGGTAAACCTCACTGGTATATTATTCTTTTTTACATCAGAATGGTCACGTTCATGCTCAGAAACCGAAGCATTTCTGGGTTCTTTAAAATATGAGCTAATAATGACGAATCACGGGTAAGAATGATCCTAAATTGAAGAGACACAGTACAAGGCTTTGCTATGATCAAGGAAACGACTGTTGTCTAGAGACACGTTTAATTCTGCATTCTGCACTTTAGCCCAAAGAAATACTAATTATACTCCCCTTAGCCCCCTTGCATGGTGCCATCCAGCACATGCCAATCAGAAGCAATGAATACATACATCGAGGGAAGAGTAAGGGTAATTTCTTGGGGTAGTTTTACAAGCAAGAGATTAAACTGCGACTACCCTGCCGAGCTTAAACAATGTGCTTGTAATAAAACTGGTGCTGTAGTATGTAATCAGAAGTCAAACAAAGTTTGACGTGCCTCATGCAGCATTCGTATGTAAAATGTCTGCGGCGGAAACAGCCCAACCCTCTAATTTCAGCCTTTGTTCCAAAACGAAACCTCAGGCCAGGTACCTCTGGAAACGTGCTGAAGTCCCTGTCAAAGGATGCAGACAGAATTTCTCCACAGAGGTGATGCAAAACTCAGGCTGGGTCTGTGCAAGCAGAAACGCTCTGGAGCCCATCAGAAGCCAGGCTCGGTTTGAGCCTGTTAGTAAGCAGGGAATTGACACATGTGATTGCATGGGAAATTTTGAAAGGTGTCTTAGTTTTCCTGCCCATTCCTCAATTAATTACAAACCTCTACATAGTTCTCATACAACACCAGAGATATTTATGGCAGCATTTAATGACTTCCTAAAGATAGAAATATCCTGTAGACATTCAGCCACGGTTTTCCTAAATGAAAGCAGTCAGACAGGATCCGGCCATGCATTGTAACCAGTCTTACCAGGTTAAAAGCCCAGGATGGATGCACACTTGGACCTTGGTGAGGTCTCAGGAAAGCACAGGGGCTGACACACACAAGAGCGGGGGGTCCAGAGTTTGCAGTGAATCACCAGGTTGATGTGTGAGAGGGACAGCAGGGACTCACAGAAGGGTAGGAGTTAGAAGGTACCTCTGAAAATCATCTAGTCCAACCTACCTGCTCAAGCAGGATCACCCAGAGCAGGTTGCACAGGACTGTGTCCAGGCAGGTCTTGAATATCTCTAGAGAAAGAGACTCCACAACCTCTCTGGGCAGCCTGTCCCAGTGCTGACACCCTCAGAGTGAACAAGTTTTTCTTCATGTTCAGATGGAACTTTCTGTGTTCCAGTTTGTGCCTGTTGCCCCTTGGTCTGTCACCAGGCACCACTGAAAAGAGCCTGGCCCCATCCTCTAGACACCTGCCCTTTAGATATTTATAAATGTTGATGAGATCCCCTCTCAGCCTTCTCTTCTCCAGGCTAAGCAGACTCAGCTCTCCGTCTTTCCTCATACAAGAGATGCTCGAGTCCTCCAGTCATTCTTGTAGCTCTCCACTAGGCATTCTCCAGTAGTTCCCTGTTTTTCTTGAGAGCCCAGAAGTGGATGTAGTACTCCAGATGGGACCTCAGCAGAGCAGAGTAGAAGGGGAGGATAACCTCCCTCAAGCTGCTGGCCTTAATGCACCCCAGGACACCACTGGCCTTCCTGGCCATGAGGGCACACTGCTGGTTCATGGAGACCCTGGTGTCCACCAGGACTCCCAGGTCTTTCTCTGCTGAGCTGCCTCCCAGTGGCTCAGCCCCTGACCTGTACTGGTGCCTGGGGTTATTCCTCCCTAAGTGCAGGACCCTACACTTGCCCCTGTTGAACTTCACATAGTTCCTCTTCACTCATTTCTCTAGTTTGCTCAGATCTCATTGAAGGGCAGCACAGCTTTCTGGTGTGTCAGATGGTCACCCAGTTTTGTAACATCAGCAAATTTGGTGTTGGTGCACTCTGTCCATTCGTCCAGATCATTGATAAATATGATGACTAGAAGACTAGACCAAGCACTGACCCCTGGGGCACACCACATGCTACAGGCCTCCAACTAGACTCTGCGCCACCTTATCAGAGCCTTCTGAGCCCTGCCATTCAGCCAGATCCCAACCCCCCTCACTGTCCATTCATCCAACCTCACATTTCCTCAGTTTGTTTCCAAGGATGCTATGAGAGACCGTGTCAAAAGCCCTGCTAAAGTCAAGGTAGACTACATCCACTGCTCTCCCCTCATATATCCAGCCGGCTCTGCCATCAGAGAAGGTTCTCAGATTGGTCAGGCATGACTCCCTCTTAGTTATTCCAAATAACCACCTTCTCCTCCTCGTGCTTATTGACTACCTCCAGAAGGAGCTGTTCCATTATGTCTGCAGGGATGGAGGTGAGGCTGGCTGGCCTGTAGTTTCCTGGGTCCTCCTTCTTGCCCTTTTTGAAGACCGGAGTGACACTGGTCATCCTCCAGTCCTTAGGCACCTCTCCTGCTCTCTGTGACCTCTCTCAAAGATGATGGAGAGTAGCATAGAAATAACATCTGACAGCTCTCTGAGTACTTGTGGGTGCTCAGGTCCCATAGATTTCTGGACAACAGGTTTGCATAGATGTTCTCTAACCTCATGCTCTTCAAGCAAGTGAAGGCCTTTCCTTCTCCAGACTTTCCCTCTTACCTTCATGGTCTAGTATTCCTGAGGGCAGGCCTTAGCAGTAAAGACTGAAGCAAAGGAGGCATTCAGTAACTCTGCCTTCTCTGTATCTTCCATCACCAGGGCACCCACATCATTCAGCAGCAGGCCCACACTGTCCCTAGTCTTTATTTTGCTGCTGATGTACTTGAAAAAGCCCTTCTTCTTGTCCTTGACATTGCTTGCCAGTTTTAATTCCAAGTGGGCCTTAGCCTTAGGGGTGACACAGCCAGGGGACAGGAGGCAGGCAGGGAAGCTGGGGAAGGACTGTGAGGGATGGGGACCGGAACTGTCAGAAGCAGTGCAGGACAAGGCAGAGACCAGAGGGTGGAGGGAGGGGGAGGATAGTGTGCCAGGAGCTGCAGGCCAGCGAGCAGAGCTGCCAGGGAGGAAAGAAGCAGCAGACAGCTTGTAGGCCCGGCAAAGCTTCTAGGCAAATGGGCAGGTGGGGCTAGCTGTCCCCCCAGGACCAAGTCAGCAGCCCTGTGCTCAGCAGGCAGGGAGCTAGCAGCCACAGGCATCTGTCTGCACCCATCCGAGGGCAGGACCAGGGCCTCCACATACACATTTACTTGAGAATGAAGCCGATTAGCATTCATCCAAGCTATTTAAAAACATTCCAGTTATTGAGAGCCTCCCTGACAAGACAGTGAGGAGTCCAGGCCCTGCACCACAGCTGTCACCACAGTGTAAGCATCATAAAGGAAAGCAAGGCTTCAAGGTTCAGAATAAAAGACTCAGTTTACAAGCTTATAAATTATTTCTATCTTTGACTGCAGGCTGCAAGCTTTGTTCAAGCCTGAAGGATACTAAGGAACTGCTTGAGAATCACCATTAATTAACTTACTTTTTAAAAAGGCAACAAAAATCACCCTTCTACATTCAGCATTCGATAGCAATTCTCTTAGAGCTCAATCTGCACACCCTTATCAGTGAATACTAAAAATGGATCAGTACCTGCTTTGTAAGTCGTTCAGGTGCAATTCGCCTACATAATGGGTGGCTGATGAGACAGTGATGATCCTAGCATTGTGACTGTGCGTTCCTGATTGCTTCAGCTTATCCAAGAGGAGGTTAGTCAACAGGAAGTGTCCCAAGTAGTTCAAGCCGAAGTGCTCCTCAAACCCATCCTCTGTCTTCCTTTCAGGGACCAGCATCACCCCTGCTGGAGGAGAAAGTAGAGGTAAAACCTGTTGATTTATCTCAGAGAAGCAACAAGGTAGAAGTACAGATATCCTGCTGCAGAGTGTAAACACAGCATTTAGAGCAATGAGTGACTGGTAATGGCATGTGAAGTGTAAAGCCAACACTGATTGAGAAAAGTGTCAAAACCCCCACTTCAATTCCTCTAACCAGAAAACAGGTAGACTCCCTCTCCCTCCCACCCTCCCTCCCTCCCAGCATGACTGTGAGGATAAATTAACTGATTTGTAAAAAGTGTTTTGATGACATTAAAAGTTGAGTTAACCTATTGCTGGTATCCCAGAATGCAGTGCTTCATCTCCACAATGATAATTAATCCATCTACAATAGTTGAGAGTTGGGTGATCCCAAGAATGTTCCCTCCATCGAAGAGCTAGGAGCAGTGGAGAAGAGACGAGGTGAAGCATCAGACCTCCTCTCCTAGACAGCTTTCTGCTGAGTCCTGGCTGGAGTTTAAAAGATCTGTTGAGTCTTCATCTAAAATCTGCAACTTCTGGCTTACTGATGTGGGTGAGCTGATTTACTACTGATGTAGTAAATCTACCCAATATATCTTAATTACTGTGCTTACAAGCAGCTGCATATTGAAATGAGTTTTTGAATGCTTATTTTGGCAACATTTTTGCCCAAATTTTTACAAACCACAAATTTTCAAACTCCGTGCCTAAAATAAGTATCCACGTTCCCCAAACAGGCAATGTTGATTTCAGCATCTTGTGGAGAATCTTGAGCTCATGCATAAATTACGTCGTGTACTGAGACCGGGTGGGCCGCAGCAGCTATCCCACTCAATGATAATGTGGGCTTGAATGTTATCAATTATTCTTGTTTTATTAAAATTTAATTGTCGTACAAGTGGACCTGACCTTTGTAATTTAAATGTAGATGGACGTGGCTCATGGAGAGTAATGTTGTAAGCCATTTGTCTTCTCTCTAAAATACGTGAGTATGATACAGCAGAGAGGCTACCTCGGCTCACAGACGTGAGAGTGTCATCTTAATACTCATGTTACTTCATGTGTTCATTAAAAAGCTTTTAACATCCCATTTCTTGATGTCAGCCCAATGCTGGCATGTTAAATGATCATTTTAAACTGCACATGCTGTACATTTACACCGCTCTTTCTTCAGGGGGCATCCTGCCACCTGCCAGTCCTGCTTCATTACTGGTTCTTGGACTGAAGGGGAGATATTTTCAGGATCTTTTCAGCATGGCCAGCGCCCATAGTGATTCACCTATGGCCAACCTACAGCTTAATGGAGCAACTGGGGAAGCAGCATGAGAAAAAGAAACATGAGAAGATGACAGAGCAAACAAAAGGTTTGGGTGCAATAGAGTGTACCTGCATGCAGAGAACTTAAGACTGAACATGAGTCATGCTGACTGATGGTACAATGAAAGAAACAGAATACAAATTCCATGATGGGGCTCTACAAAAGCTCTGGTTGGCAGCTCTCTGTCATTTCAGCCACCTTCCCAGCTCCCTCAGAATGACAGGAAAACCCAGCTGCCAGGTGGGGTCTCTCTGTATGTCAAACCTCAATTTTAACGTTGCAAAGACACAAATTAGAGGGTGTCTGGTTGGACGTCCTGTTGTATTCTCTTTCCTCAGCAGCATGTATTCTGGTACATGGTTAAAATGCCCACAGAGTTGGAAACAGATTTCCCTTTGCAGCCTGCATCTGTGGCATATAATGACGTCCAGAACAGTGGCCAGGACTGACCACTGGCATGAAGGTTAGGAACAGACATAAGTGTGAGACAAGCCCCACTGTGACTTCTTCTTGTTTTCTGGGAAGAATGAAAGGCCAGGAAGGGCAACAAGCCCCAATCTTTTTCTGGGAAGAATGAACGGCCAGGAAGGGCAACAAACCCCAATCTTCCAGACCAAGTCTCAGCCTGAAACAGTGCAAGTTTTAGCTGAGACAGCTTAGCACGAACTGTTGGAGGGCAGATGGGATCATCAATGCACCTCTGAGCACCAGGCCTGGTAGAAGGAAATTATTTGTGTCTCTCTGAGGCACATCCTGCCCTCCAAAGCTCTGACACTTGGAAAAGGCAGGAGGAAGCAGTTTGACAGAGGTCTATTTGCAGCAACACTGGTAAAATGCAAGCCCAAGAAAAGGTGACCAAAATAAAACAGTCCTGGCAAAGCAAAGATGATGTTAACCCAAAATGCCACTTCTACATCTGCCAGGGCTGCTGCAGGGCTCGTTATAGGCACCTCCATACACACACACACTTCTGCTGGCCAATCCAGACAGAGGGATGGAGGAATTTGTCTGGAGAGAAGTGCAGTAGATGGCTGCTACAGCCATTCAGCTTTGCATCATGACCAGCAGGAAAAGCCAGGAATGCTGTCAGGGCTCACGTTAGTCCCGAGGATGCCTGTGCTACAGCAACTGCCCCCTTCACCTCCAGAGAGGCACAGGGTTTCAAGAGCACACAGAAACTCTGCCCTCCACCTCAATTAGTTTCCACCATCTGTGCCACACGTCCCGGAAGGATAAAACATATCTCAGGTCAGGTCAGGGGATGGAAAAAAATTACACTTGTGCAACACACAATTGTTAAGATACACATCGCCTGAAATTATTTTGCTCATTCTTCAGGAGCCTCCTCTGAGCAGAAAGTGTCATAAAGCCCTTGAGCAGGCACAATCACCTCTGCCTGCATTTGTTGCTGCTACAATTATCTTTTTGTCTTCAGGACCTGGTAAATCTAAATCACCTCTGAACGTTCATTGTTGTGGGTTTTTTTGAAGGGTCTCATATTTAAGGTGGTTCATGGCAAGGCTATAAAAAAATCTTGCCCTGCTGTTTGAGGAGGAAACATTTTAATTCACCATGAAGGAATACCCAACAGGCATCTGAACCTGGCTGCTTCTCTGACAAAGGCTGCTCCTTTCCTTAGAAGGAAAACCTTCTAAGTGTAGCAGCAAGCTCTCTTTTTTTGAATTATTAACTACCTAACATTCAGTAGATACTAAAAATGGCACGCTATTGATTTTCTTTTGTCCAGAAACGTCATCAGCTTTACTCAAGAGCCCCAAATGGTAACTCAAAAAAAAAAAAAAAAAAAAAGAAAGCTGCTTCTATTACCCCTTCATTGTACACTTACAATGATTTTACTTATTCTTCTGGTATGGAATCCATACAACCCAGTATCTTGCTGATTTTAACTATCAATCTCTTCAGTTTTTTGGGGTGCATATGAATTTTGAAGTGGCAGAACACAGGACATTAATACCAAACACCACACTTCTGATACAACTTTCTTACATGCTCTTCTCTTTGATTTAGCTGGATTGTTTCCAGGAGATTTATTTTTAAAATGTCACTGGTATCAGCACGGCATTAGAAAATTAATTAATAAGTAGTTAATGAACATGAGCTTTTGCTTGCCAATTGATTGGCTGTTACGGAAATATTCAAGTAAAAGACTGACAGAATGCATGCAGAAAACTGCCTACATGACACATCCGTGTGTGATTTGGCAAAAGGAGAAATAAATTAAAATAAGAAAAATATTTTATAGCATAACTATGCTGAACAGCTGTTTTTCTTATAGACAGTGCAATACATTTGAGTGTGTTGCATTTATGCATTTACTGCAATATGTTCAAATTATACATATTTTAATTAGCTATAATGAATGTAATAGGTTTAAACTAAAAGAAGGTAGATTTAGATGAGATATAAGGAAGGAATTCTTCACTCTGAGGGTGGTGAGGCCCTGGCACAGATTGCCCAGAGCAGCTGTGGCTGCCCCCTCCCTGACAGTGTTCAAGGCCAGGTTGGATGGGGCTTTGGGCAGCCTGGTCTGGTGGAGGGTGTCTGTGCCCATGGCAGTGGGGTTGGACTAGATGGTCTCTGAGGTCCCTTCCAACCCAAACCAGCCTGTGATTCTGCAAGACTATGTACACTCCACTACCTAATATAAATCTACCCTCCAAATCTACCCATTATCCCTCATCCTATCCATACACTCCCTGACAAACAGTCCCTCTCCAGCTTTCCTGGGGGTCCCCTTCAAGTACTAGAACGTCACGATAAGGTGTCCCTGAAGACTTCTCTCCTCCAGGCTGAAGAAGCCCAACTCTTGCAGCCTGTCTTCATAGGAGAGGTGCTCCAGCCCTCTGAGCATCTTTCTGTGTCTTTCTTGTACTGGGGACCCCATAGCTGGATGCAGTATTCCATGGGGTCTCATTACAGCAGAGTAGAGGGACAGAATCACCTCCCTTGACATGCTTGTCACACTTCTCTTGATGCAGCTCAGGATATTGTTTGCTCTCTGGGCTGCAAGCGCGCGTTACTGGCTCACGTTGAGCTTCACATCAATCAACACTCCCTAGTCCTTCTCCTCGGGGCTGCTCTCCCTCTATTCTCCGCACAGCCTGTGGTTGTGCTTGGGACTGCACTGATCTATATGCAGGACCCTGCACCTGGCCTTGCTGAACTTCATGCAGTTTGCACAGGCCCGCCCTTCCAGCCCGTCAAAGTCTCTCTGGATGGCTTCCCTTCCCTCCAGGTTGTCAACCACACTACACAGCTTGGTGTCATCGGCAGTCTTGCTGAGGGTGCACTTGATCCCGCTGCCCATGCCTCCAACAAAGATGGTAAACAGCACCTGACCCAATACAGACCCCTGAGGAACACTACCCATCACTGTTCTCCTTTTGGACATTGAGCTGTTGACCAGAAATCTTTGAGTGCAACTGTCCAGCAACTTCCTTATCCCCTGGTCCACCTGCCAAATCCATGTCTCCACAAAGCAGGACAGTGTCAAATGCTTTGCACAAGTCCACATAGATGATGTCTGTCACTCTTCTCTAACAATGCTGTATCCCCATTGTAGAAGGCCACAAAATTTGTTAGAAATTATTTGCCCTTGGTGAAGCCATGTTGGCTGTCACCAATCACCTCCTTACTTTCCATGTGCTTGAGTATAGTTTCCAGGAGGATCTGCTCCCTGATCTTGCCAGGCACAGAGGGGAGACTGACTAGTCTATACTTCACCAGGCCTTCCTGTTTCCCCTTTTTAAAAATGGGGGTTATGTTTCCCCTTTTTCCAGTCTGTGAGAATTTCACCAGACTGCTACTTCTCACATACGATGGAGAATGGCTTAGCCATTTCATCCACCAGTTCCCTCAGGATCCACAGATGCATCTCATCAGGTCCCATGAACCTGTGCACCCTCAGGTTTCTTAGATGGTTTCAAACCTGATCTCCTATAATGGGTGGTTCTTCATTCTCCCAGTCCCTGCCTTTGTCTTCTATGATCTGGGCAGGCAGGTCTCATCTCAACTGTATAGCAACATCCTCCGGCTAGGCTGTCTATACTAGACTGCTCATTCCACCTCTTTCAGTTGAGCCACACTATACTAGAATATGCCTGCCCTGTAGATCTCTCCTGTCTAGCAAGCAAAAAGGTGGTGTGATGCCTTATTAGAAGAACTGCCCCTAGAAGTACCTGCTGCAGACACAACCGTACCCACATTGCTGCTTCTTACAGATATGCCTCATCTGAGCTGCAGAAAAGTGAATTTATAGCACTGCTGAGAAACATGGCTTGCAAAGTTATGTCTGTAACACAGAGCCTGGTGCTCCTGGGCTCCCAGAAAAGTGCTGCAAGTCTAGACAGGACCACACACAGAAACCAGATTAACAGTATAGGAAAGGCAGAAGTCCAAACAGTTAAGAAGACAAACACAGTAATACAAATGAAGCTTGGTACAACTCCCCAGTGCTCCTAGATTTCCTATCTCCCCAGAGGGTCTGGTGGAGGTATCTCAGATTCTTGCATTGTCTAATTTCTGAAGCTCTATGTATACATATACACAGTTTTCTAAAGCAAACTGTGAGGAAACTGAAGCAAAGCAAGGAATGTTATCCCATGATATAATGATGATATCTATATGACACCTAGAGTTCACATCAATGCATTTGACCCTCAGGGAAATGAAAGGACATCTGCTGTCAGCCTGTCTGGCATCAGTGGTAGGACAGTGTTCCGTGTGTGGACCTTCCCTGGAGGGGACTGGACTCTGTGAAAACAGGGTCGATAAACAACCGCTGAGAGCAGGGCAGCACTGGGATGAATCCCAGACTGTGGACGAGAGCTGTCTCCCACAGTTTTGGTCTCTCCTGCCTCTATCCACAAGCTCCTCCACAGAAGTCTGCCTGAGCCTCGCTCCAGCACTGAGCAAGTTCCCACTAGCTCTGGTTTGGTCCATCACAAGGAGCTGTGCACCACCCTTTCTCATTTTGGCACACTGGTGCCTCGCAATTCCCCCAATTTTCCATGCCGGCCAAAATGTACAACCCTGCTCAAGCCAAGGGTGCTGGGATGCTTCCCAGCCAAAGCTCTGGGCTGCACTCCCCTCCATCTCCTACCCCAAAAATCTGTTGACCAAATGCTGATCTTATCAAGGAACACCATGTGTGCAGGAAGGAGGGGAAAGGCTTAGCCCCAGACATGCATATCAGCTTCATCTGTCTTTCTGCTTCCCTGCAAACTCTTTGTTCCCACTCATTTTCTTAACCAGCCACTCCAGCTCCTTTGTGTCTGAATCTCTTGAGATCTCACTCTGCATCCTGCAGCCAGTCGCACATCTGGCACATCCTTGACTTGCTCCTGAGGCTGGTTTCTTACAGGGCCACAATCCATGGCTCTGAGCTTCCCACCAGCTTCCCCATGAGCTCTTCAGTGTCAACCAATTGTGACACAGAGGTAGATGAGAGTTAATTTCCACAAGTTAGGTCAACCTCGATGGCCAGACAGGTTTCAATCATGTCCCCACCATGGGGGATAATTCTAATTTTTGTTAAATGTCAGTAAATTAACAAAAAATACATCAGTCAAGAATTCCCTCACTGGAAGAAAAGGTTCAGTTTGTGCACAACAGAGACTCTAGTCCTTGAGATAAGGACTCAGTCCTCATGAACTATATGGTGCTTAAGCACTTCCAAAATCTGTCTGAGACCTGTCCTTATAGTTCAAACATGACTAACTTCTCTCTTCATCCTCACTAGCCATACCAGCTCACTCCTCCCGTACTTATCTCCTATGAATTCCCTCATTGAAGAACATAGGCTACATTCATAGTTTAATTCTGTGATCAGCAAATGTATTGACATCACATTTTCCCCCATCCTAATGGTTCCCACCTAAAAGTCCTGTTTCTTTGCATCAACTCTTCAACTGCTGCTGTCTCTCCCTCTAACTCCTCGCAGCCTGGACTCACTCTTTCATTTCAGTTCTCCACACCAAAGCTTCTCTCATATATCTGCCTCTTGGAAGTTACGGTCTTGTCCCACCTGCATTCAAACTGGGCTTCTTCCCATTGTTCCATGCTACAGGTTTTGCTATTATGCCTAAAAATGCAAGAGCCAGCTCTTCTAGAGAGACGTGGTCACTAACCCATTGAGGTAACCAGCTACAACAGGTCACCAGCCATGTCTGGCAAAACGTTTAGGTCCTGAGAGTGCTGAAAAAACATCCCAGCTCCACAGTGTCATTCCAACTATATATCAAGGGAAAAAACAGTCACCCACCACCTGCCACCATCCACCATCCACCACCATCACCCTGTAGCTCTGGGACAGAGATTGCCATCGAGATCACAGAGAACTCAGTCCCGCAGTCTGGACAGTGGAGAGATCAGAAGGAACCTGAAGCAAGCCACAGTGCCCACCTCCACACCAGCTCAGATGTGGCCACAGAGAGCAGAGGGGACACTGGTGCCTAGCTTCAGTGCCAGTGCCTTTGGCTGCACTCAGTACTGCTTGGGGTTGTGACTCCTGCAGAAAGACCTGCTAAGTCTCAACTCAGGACATGCTTGGTACAGGCAACATCTTTAGTGATTGAAATGTAAAAGATGGTTTTCAAACTGCAGTGCTTAACAGGGTTCTGACTCTACCCATCATAGGAATATTCCACAGGTAATGAAAGGTGCGTCGGCACCTGACACAAAGGCTGCATTCTTGTCTGCATTCAAGTCCCCATTCCAAGCTGTGATAATACCAGAGCTTTTCTAAAGAAACTTACCACCATATTTGACATTAAAAAAAAAAAAAAGCCTCCTTATCATTTTTAGAAACAGATGAGCTGTTTTAGCTGGCATTACAAAAAAGTTAAATACAAATAAATTAGCCTTAGGCAAATGCTTGGCATAGAAACTCTCAGCCCAAACATTAAAAGTTTGAATAACTAGTAAAGAACTGAAAATTGAGTAATGTCTGCTGCTAGTGCTTCCAAACCCACCTATAATGCTCACAAGTGAGAAGTGGACTGTAGTAGCTGTGCCAAAGAACATAAAGTAATTCATCTTTCCACTCAAGCTCTTATGTCATCAGTAGTTTAAAGAAAAAAAAAAAAAAAGAAAAACATGCAGACAATCCACATTCAAGGACTATGAGAACAACAACCAAACCTTGGTAAGTTGAGGACAAAACTGAACAGGCTGCAATGCCTCCTAAAGAACAGATTCACTTTATGATTCAATGTCACACTGCTTCATAGCAAGCATGAAAAGCACAGACTAGTTCCCTGGAAAATGAGTCAGTAATAAAATGAAAATATGATCCACAAGTGAGGTTTTGTTTTCATACTGAAATAAAACAGTCTGACTAGGGGAAAAAAAAAAGTTTCCTAAAAATATGCTCATGTGGTGGTTTGACCCTGGCTGGAGGCCAGACGCCCACCAACGCTGCTCTATCACTCTATCACTCTGATCACTCTATCACTTCAGCTGGACAGGGGAGAAAATATATATTGAGAGGCGTAGGGGTTGAGATGAGGACAGGGAGAGAGCATTCCACAATCAGCGTCATGGGCAAAACACTCAACACAGAGTAAAGGAAAGAAAACTCTCTAATTTATTATACTGCACCGCACACCCAGTGACACCAGAGTTGGGTAATGAGAAGTGTGGCCAGATCTTAAAGCACCTCCCCCCTCTCCTCCCTTCTTAGCAGACTTCTCTTTAGTCATGATTTTGCTCCCTTCTTCCCCCCCGAGGTGTCACAGGGGGAGACAGGGATGGGGGTTTCACTCAGTCCGTCACTATTTGTTTTCCTTCTTAGCAGGGGAGAGGGAATTCCTCACACTCTTCCCCTGTTTTAGTGTGGGATCCAACCCACGGGACACAGTCCTTCACGAACTTCTTCACTGTCAGTCTTTTCCCATGGGGCTTCAGCTCTTCACCAGCTGCCCCAGTGTGGGTCACTTCTATGGGGTGCAGTCATAAATCATAGAATGTCTCTCAGGCTCTCAGGCCCAGACTGCTCCAGCCTGGTCCTCCATGGAGTCACAAGTGCCCCTCAGCAAACCTGCTCTGGAATGAGCCTCTACCTCCATGGACTGCAGGTCCTACCAGGAGCTTGCTCCAACATGGGTCACNNNNCAGGGGTTTGCTCCAACATGGGTCACAGCATCTCCTGTATGTCTCCACCTGCTCCAGCGTGGGGCCTCTCCATGGGCTGCAGGTGGGTTCTTGGCCTTTTTCATGGGCTGCAGGGGGACACCCGCCCCACCATGGGTTTCTCCATGGGCTGCAGGGGCATCTTCCTCTCCAGCCCCTGAGGCACTTCCCCCCCCTTCCACCCCTCCACTGACCTTGGTGCCTGCACAGTTTCTTACATCATCTCACTCCCTTCTCTGGTGGCAAAAAGCGGCTGCTTGTGTGGGGTTGGTTTTTTCTCCTCAATGTGATTCCCAGAGGCGCTGTGACCGTCGCTGATGGGCTCGTCCTTGGTCAGCAACGACTGTGGCCTTGAGCCAGCTGCTGTATGCTCTGTCAGGCCTGCAGAGAGCTTCTGTCTGCTTCTTCCAGAAGCCACCCTTGTAGCCCCCCTCCTCAGCCAGAACCCAGCCACACAAAACCACAACAGCACAGGTAGTGTTAGGTTGGCACAATGGTGAGCTGTCCCACTCATAATCAGAAAACAGGAAAGTCAGTCACAGCTTTCAATAGGAAGTTCTCTTTGAAGTAAAATATCTTGTTTTGCAATTTGTATAAAAAATATTTTTACCTAAAAGCTATGAAAGGATTAGGTAAAAATAAAACATGGTTCACTCCTGCCTCTCATAAAAGCCAGTGGCAAATATTCCACACACTTCAGTAGAACCGGTTGGTTGCCTAATCCATCAACGGCTGACTTTTGTATCTGTCTTCCACTGATAAAACTTCCACATTCAGGACATAAAAGTAAATGGGTCAAGAACCTGCAGCATGTGGAGCCTGAGATATTTCCATTTTCACAAAGTGTTTGATACCACAAGCACAGAAAAAGCCTTTGAAATAATTAGAAAGGCAAAGATAGTATCAAACAGAAGTCAGAATTTTCATGAATGAAATCCTTACAGTTTGAAAGTCAGAAGTAGCCCAAAGTTACTCTTTTAACTTATTAGTTCTTCAAATAAAAAATACTTGTTAAGTTTATATAGGATACATATCATTCTGGCAGACAATAATGCTATTCAAGCATAATAAAATCTCCGATGACTGCTGTTAAAAATCTGAGCACTGTGTAAATGCCAGCATTGCACAACCCTTGGTGCTCTGAAGAAGGTGGATTGGATACCATCAGCAGTATCATGGTGCTCTGACACATGTGCCCAGACAAGTTACTTCCCGTACCCAAGGCACGTAATACCTGTAAAGAGCAGCGTGTGATCAGACAGCCTCATCGTATTTTCCAGTCATCTCTTCCAAAAAAGCTGAGTAAATGGCATCTGTCATGCACTGAGCTTCTTCAAAGAATATGGTTCTCAGGGTATCTTCTCATTTTAGGACACATTAATGCTGCATGTTAGCGTCCTTACAACTCCTCTAGTTTTTGCCATCATCCACGGAATATCCATGTGAAGCCAATCCCCACCATCACCTCAAATTACCTTTTCCAGCTCTAAGTATCTGCCAAAGTCTCAGTTCTCCCATGATGTCTAGTATCTATCACCCATTACATACAGGTAAAGAGTCACCTGCCCCTCTGCCTATCTACCTCTCTTTTTCTTCCTGACCCTCTACACCTCTTCCACCTCAGCTCTGCTTACGTATTGCACTAATTCATCTTCGAGGAAGGGTAAAGCTGAAATATGATGCTGTAAGCAAGAGACTGGAGTGAGATTCATGAGATAACAGGTCCTGAGTTCACCACAGCCTTCCCGTGTGGGTGGAGAAGCAGCATTACTTTTGATGAAATCCAAGTTCCACTGGAGTCCACAGCAACCCTCCTCACTAACTTCCCCTCAAGGCCTTCTCCAGTGAATTTCCACATCTCTGGGGTTTCTTTCCTTTTCATCTTAAGAGACTGCATAGCCTGCAGCTGCTATAGAGAGGGCAGCTCGCTCTTACCTCACCCAGAGGGACAAGATCTTTATCTAGACCCCACTTCAACAATGTAAGTAACTATTGTTAAACCTAACCCAGCCATGATAGCTGTGAATAGTTAGATACCTATAAAACAGTTAGTATTTGGTGTATCTACTTGTTCACACCCCTCAAATCTCACACTTCTTCAGAAAATCTGACCCTGAAAATACTCAAAGACAAAAATAATTTAATATCAACCACGACAGCATCCACAGGACTACACAAAGGAGGGACTACTCCTGGGGATCCCTGCAAAGCATTATGCCTGGACTGCACATTGCTGAACTGTGTATAGGTAACACAAAGATATATATATATTCCACACATTTACCTTCTGATAGAGCTTTTATGGTGCCCTAGGAGCTAAAGAGGGAAGCTTATAAAGACTTATTCATTCTATTAAAAGAGTGAGATTTCTCAGATGACCCACAAAGTACAAAATATGAACCTCTGAATTAGCCACCAGTTTAGTTAGTTGATTTTAAATTGGCTTAGATAGGCTTCTAACTGAAATACATTAACTGCAATCTGTCTACAATAGGTTAATAATATAAAAAAAAAAATCTCCAAGTTCTCTTTTTTGAGTGTTTGTGTGCATGTCAAGGAATATACTAAATGTCCCCATAGTTTTCTCCCTTTCTCCCTGTCTCTCCTCTCCTAACCTGTAGCCAAAATCACAAACAAGTCAGTGATCTGCAACAGAGAAGTTAGCTGGTATTTCTCTGTTGATGAATTAGCCCATGCACATTTGCTATCCGTAGGTATTCTTTTATCATTAAAGGTTTTGGTGTTAGCTTTCTTGCTTTTAAGATGAAGTACTGTAAACAATATATACATTAAAACATTATCTACAAGGTGCTGAGAAGCCTTTCTAGCACATGGAGAAAATGACTGACTTCAAAGGAGAATAAGCCTCACTAGCCTGAAACAGTGACTACTGCTCATGGAATTTTATGAAGTGTTTTACTACTTGTCCCTTTTGCAACCACAGGAAGATAACAGACTTTCTCATGCACATTAACAGCAATACTATTTTAATGAATGTATTAAATAATTACACTGGTGTACATGCTGTAATTTGCTAAATGCTTTTCAACGGTTCTTTACCAAAACAGAACCTGAAAATTGGCACCCAATTGCTAATTAGAAGACATATTCTCCTGACCTTCTGTCACATTAAGTTTTCTAAACTGCTTGTACTACAACCATCATTCTGTAGCTCATAGTTCAGCTATTTACCTTATGTTTTTCACCAAAAATTAATTTGATTTCTGTGTCACAGCATTTTTCTCTTTTTACCACCAGCACATTTTATTTTTTTAAATGTTTATGTAATACTCTATTTGCATCTTTAATACATTTTGTCTGTTTTAAAAAACGAGCGCTGAGCGTGCACATTACCAATGCAGAAAGCACAGTAATGAAACAACAGGTTTTTATTTGTCAGCTGAAATAATATGTGCATTCAACCAATTTTTTCCTTTTAAATTAGAAAGTTAAATGTATATGCTAAAATAAACTGTAACAAAAAGCAAGGGGGTGACTCCAGTTGCACTAATCTCCATTCTGAGCACCCTAAATTTTCATGTATGACTTCTTAAAGTGCCTGAATTAGTTGGATTCAAAAAATTACTGAAATTTTTGTGGGGCCTGAGTGTTTAGCTCTAGGAGAATACTAAAGGACTTCAGTATTTATTTCTTTTCTAACTAGATACTTGAGCTAGACAAGTGATGCAGAGCAAGTGATGAAGACATGTTTTAAAATAACAACTTCCGATAGCATGGAAAACTGCTGAATTTCTTAATAATCTTAGGTCAGACATGTAGCACTGATTATTTGCCCAGCACAGTCACTCATGTCAAATCATGTGTCTCTAATAATTTTTCAATGTAAATTTAATTGTTTGCATTACAGTAAGATGTTAGAACTTTCTTCCTGAAATGATCAGCTTTTTGATAGGTTCACAGAAGCCGACAACAAGTATCATATACCTTCACATACAAGCAGGATACATATTCATAGAGATAAGATAAGGAGAGAGCACAAACGCATAGATGTGATTATATCAATTAATTAGAAAGATTTTGATTTAATGCAAGAGTGGTTGGAAAGCTGCCCAGAGGAAAAGGACCTGGGGGTGTTGGCCAACAGCCAGCTGAACATGAGCCAGCAGTGTGCCCAGGTGGCCAAGAAGGCCAACAGTATCCTGGCTTGTATCAGAAAGCATGTGGCCAGCAGGATGGGGGAAATTACTGTCTCTGCACTGGTGAGGCCACATCTCCAATACTGTGTTCAGTTCTGGGCCACTCACAACAAGAAAGACATTGAGATGCTGGAGCAAAATCTTACGAAGAGCAGCTGAGGGAACTGGTGCTGGCTACTCTGGAGAAGAGGAGGCTGAGGGGAGACCTTATTGCTCTCCACAACAACCTGAAAAGAGGTTGTGGGTGTTGGTCTCTTCTCCCAAGTAACAAGTGATAGGACAAGAGGAAAGGGCCTCAAGTTGTGCGAGGGGAGGTTGAGATTGGATATTAGGAAAAATTTCCTCACTGACAGGGTTGTGAAGCATTAGAACAAGTTGCCCAGGGAAGTGGTTGAGTCACCGTCCTTGGAGGTATTTAAAAGATGTGAAGATGTGGCGCTTAGGGACATGGTTTAGTGGTGGGCTTGGCAGTGCTAGGTTAGTGGTTGGACTTGATGACCTTAAAGGTCTTTTCCAACCTAAATGATTCTATGATTCTATGAAATAATATTAATATAGGTGCAAAAAAAAATATGCAGTGTTACAGTTCTTGATAATAAAAATTTGGTTATGTGAAGATAGAGAGGAAAATTCCTATTAGGTTGCTAATGGTCTGATTCAGAAGTCATGGCATTCACACAAAATCTGATTTTCAAAACCTAATGATGACTTTGGGTCAGAGTATGACTGTCTACAAATGCATTTTACAGATTCCTGGACCACAGACAGTCCACCATATGCTAAAAAATAAAAATACCTCTTCATATCAATAATGTTACAGCTTTAAGATCTGTAAGAAATAAGAAAGCACTAGGTGGTACTAAGAAACCTTTTCTTCTACATGCGTACACTGAGGCACAGGAAAATCTTGTCATTATGAGATGTCCTACAAGCCATCTAATGGTCGTGCAAGATGTCTCCTACTGCCTGACAGAAAGTATACATACTCATGGAGAAGTTGCCCAACAACTTGTTCCCATCAGACATTTAAATATTGTAAGCATTGTCCTCTTCCAGAGACCCAACCTTTTGTCCAGGGGACCATGCAGTGAAGGCAGGGAAGCTGGCTACTGTGGTCTGGTTTTGAGTGACTACTGCCTCCAGCCCTGCAAGCCCACAAGGGGCTGAATCTCCCACCTCAGTGCATTGCATTACAGTGTAAAAATGACCAAAAAAAAAAAAAGAAAGAGTGAGGGAAAGGGAAAAAGAAAAACCTACCAGTTAGCCCAAAAGCCAGCATTTGTCTGGGATCTGCTCAACAGCAATGGAAAAACAAGAGAAGCTGGTCAAAGGTTTTTGCATCACATCATTACTCATCTATAAGATATGTTAATTTTCCCCTTGGCACCAAGAAACCCCTTGGGTTTTCACTGCAAAACTAGTAACAAAACTAAATGCTACAGATTATTTAGGAGACCGAAGAAAAAGAATCCATTGTGTTGTGTCCCATCCACCCACCCCAAAAAAAAAAAAAAAAAAAAGAAAAAGAAACAAAAGGAAAAAAAAAAGAAAAAAAAGAAAGAAAAAAAAAGAAAACAACTGTGAAAAGCATTCTGAAGTGGAGGCTGGTGACTTGCCAGGTAATGGTTGGAGACTGTCCGAATTATACAGGAGTCTTTACAGCAGCTTTGGACATGATAGCTTCTGTGATTCTGTTAAAGATCCAGCAAAAGGTGGAGTTGGACAATTCATTTCATTGTAGTTTCTAACAGGATATTCTCAAACAACAGTTTTCTCTCACCAGCTATATTTGGTAACCAAGAATAAGTGAAATCAAATGCCTTTCTTGCAGGTCATGAAAATATAGGCTGGCTCAGGCAAATAGTAGTCTCAATCTTCTTTCTTAAAAAGAAGCTTTGGGCCTACACTCTTTGGTCTCACGTCATACTAGGCACATTAGGAGATCTGTTTTCATATAGCTTTGTTTCTTGATTAAGAAGACATATTTAACTGCAATTTTCACCCATTCTGCTCCAGCAGCAGCTAGGGCAGAACAAAATCCTTTATGCAAGAGGCTTTCTGGCTTGTTTCAGACCCACCATTTCTTCCCCAAGATGCCCCCCAAGTCCCTGCTGCACAGTCCTGGCTTTGCTCATGCAGACAAGTCAGGAGGTGCCTGACAGGTACACAGATCTCAAAGCCATTTTTTCCCCACAAAATATCGTGGGTTTTTTTTTTTTTCCAAATAGTATTGTTCCCATCTGTGTAACAATTTGCACTCTGCATCTTTAAAAGCAGGCATGTAAAACTGGATTTTGTACCCAGGATTAAATATCCACCACTTCTGATTATTGCACAATTAGAATAATAACTGTAGACCTTTTTTTACTAATCAAATAAAAACGAACATTTAATTGAACATTTCATGAATGTTTCATATCAATCAGGAAATAAAATAGTTTTGAATTTTTATTGCAAGATTTGCTTGTGTTACTGAGTGCTCTTTAAGGCACCAACAGAACCATTTACAGAACCATTGATTCATAACACGTCTGCACACTAGGTGCATAGGAAAACAGAAAATGTTCTTTGCGATGTCTTAATAAAAATACATGCAAATAATTGCAAAAACAAGAACAGCAGCATGTAACAGCAGCAAACTTCTAAAAGACATCTGAATTGTTGCTGGCGGGTTTTTCCCCTAGTTAAATAGGTGCAAATTCCCCTTTAGGAAAGTGCATGCAGAGCATGCAGGGGTTTTGGAGGAAAATTATTGTACAGGCTGGTTTCCAAAAATACTGTGGCTATAAAACATAATTAGATGGTATCTGAATAACAAAAGTTAAAATCCCTAAGAGCAATGAGATTCATTTCATAATTGTGTGAACGGAAGATAAAAGTCCTTTTAATTTGTTCTCTTACCACCGAGGACACAACTTCATGGACAACTTTCCAGAAGCACCTTAATCTAAGTAGTGACTTCTCTGAGGTGACAGGAATATTTGCTAGATTATGTTTCAGAGGGATGAACCCCCCAACCCAGCTCACCAGGCAACCACAGTAAATGCAAGTGTTCATACAGGGAAAATATAAGGAGACAGAAAGTAAATACAGGTAAAAGGGCAGGTATTCTACAGATAGTACAACTTTCCTTTTTATTTTTTTCCATTAGGGATGCTCAGATTCTTGAGCAGTCGTATGATTTTTAGTGCTGGAGAGCTAAAAAAACACTGCAAAGGAACAAGACTTAGAATAACATCACAAGCAGGGGTGGCACTGGAGTGTTCAGTCTGCTCAGCTAACAATCCCTACAGAAGATGCAATTTAACTCCTAGAAAGACATCCCTGTTAATGCAGCCATATTGTAACTTCCCATACGGTTCAGATAATAGATTTGACATGTGAAGTGATACATGACAGCCCCATTCGTCACACCTTCCTGTGCAGACATGAAGAAAAAAAAAAGGCAAGAACTCACCATTATTCACCAGGACATGGAGTGGACAATTCTTTGCTCTAAACCGCTGCACAAATTGCCGTATAGACTTCATGGAAGCCAAATCACAGTATAAAAACTCCACTGGGAGAGAAGAAGAGATGAACAAAAACAGAGTTAAGTCAGTTACGGTGATATAAAAGCACACTTACAGACATCAACAAGGACTCCTGTGATAATGTCACCAGGAAAGTAAAGATTCTAAAAATAAACCAGGCTTCTGAAAATTATGGGTGAAGCTGATCTCAGAAGGTTTCTTCTTTCTCCTTCTTTCTATTTTTAAACTATTGATTCTTCACAGAGCAAATATGAGGAATGCTGCTGCCAGGAGGTGAAGAAGGGTATCAAGCAAGCAGTGCAAATATGTCCCTGTCCTACTGCTTTTTTACTGCTACCATTTAGGAAGAGGGGCTACAGCTCTTCAGCACTGAGATGATGGAAACCAAATGGGGGGATGAGAAGCCACACTGGGAACCACAATGTTTCTCCTGTGTTACTGATGCCAAATATACTGCCTTATGGTTTTTTCCAGATCATCTGCTGAGTGTCTGTGGTCCAAACAGTGGTGGAGTCTGACGTGTTATAAAGCAAAGCTTTATTGAGGCAGTGGAAAAGATAAGCAACAGTGTGCCCATACGGCAACTCACCAATCACTGACAGCAAATACGGCATCAGAAGTGATGCCATGGCTCTGGTGGACATTCAAGAGACACTTGGGTGTCCATATCACCCAGCAGCAGCAACCAGTCACATAAATGTCTTCTGAATGCGTTTAAGAGTCCTGCTTCTCCCTGGCTCTAGCAATGGCAGTGTGATTTGAAAGGATCTGGATACTGGGAGGGGCACCCTGCCTGTGCTGCCAATGTCAGGCAAGGGGCAGGGTAGCAGGGAGCAGGGAGTCAGCAGTCTGCTTACACCAGCGATGTTCGTCAAGAGGCTGGATGTCAATGTCTAAATTATTTTTAACAACACTGGTATGTTTTCATTTCCAAGAAAAAAGCATCTGCTGGCCAAACCACTGGTCAGCCATTAACCTTCACTAGAACACTACGATAATTAATTAGAATTAAAAGGTTCCTTACAACTGATGGTAACTTTAAACCCATCAGGTCTGAAAATTCTCCTCCTGTTGCTGTTGTTCAGTTTTCACCCCCTGACTCTCACAGCACTGCTTCATTGGTTGCCTTGCCTTGCACAACAGCCACGACCAGGGTTATGAAGAGAAAACAAGCTGTGCCCCCACCACAACAGCAGTAGCTATCCATACATAAACAATCCAAACTCTTTAGAAATTCTGCAGAGGGGAAAAAGAAAGAAAATTGTGGCCTCATCCACCTGCTTTAGTCTTTTAGAATGCATACAGATTGCATACCAGGTTTGGTTTGTTCCAGCATTAGCTATGTTATAAGCAAGAAAATGTGTGCCTCCAGTGCAAATGTTATTCTTTCTTCCAGTTCTCCACGTGTTGTGGTGGGACTCCAAGCCAGCTAGATGTTAGCTCCACACCAGCCAGACCCAGGACACTAGGGCTCCGAAGTGGATTTGGCTGAACCTCTGCCATAAGGTGAATTTTCCAAGAGCAACAATAAGATGTTTCAATTTTAGGAAGTCAGACAGCACTGAGCTAAGTCCAGTGATTAAGTCCAGCAGAAAGAAAGGTGAAGGCTGTACAAAGTATGCTCCCCCTATCACTGTGTCCTTGCAGGGCGAGTCCTTACTGACCAGCTCCCATATTTCCTGGCTCCCTTTGCCCAGATGCCCAGTCCTCAGAAGGGCTTTGGCCAGTATAGCTGAGGAAGGGGGCTTCAGGTCCTCACTGCTTTTTCTCCGCTCCCCTCCGCCCTTCCACCTTTCAGCCCAAGGGCTTCTCCCCTGCGCTCCATGGGAAGGAACAGCCACCCCCTTCCTTGAATGTGACTTCCCTCACCTCTTCCCATGAAAGAAACAGCCTTCAAAAGAAAGGAAAATTAAAGATACACAGTTCTTCACAGGCAAAAGAAAGCCTTTCTGACAAGAACATTAAACTGTTGGGTAAACAGACTCCAACACAGGTTGCAATAAGAGACCTTTCCTGTTACTCTTTCCCCTGGTCCATCAGTGATGTTCACCAAACTGTTTCATCCTGTCACAACCAAGGCTGTTAGCTACAATGCCTTTTTATAGTCTGACTGTACAGAAAGAGTTTAGGAGAGCCTGCAGGCACAACAGCAAGCTAAATAACAAAAGACAATCACAGCTCTTATTAAAATCCTTTACAGGAGAACAGTTCCTTCAGTTCACTTCAGCTTTACACAACACAGGGCTTTAATAATCCTTATATATTTTGAACCTAGGCAGTATTAGTCCTCTGAAATTGTCTTAGTGAATTTATATAAATTACTCAGTGGCCTTTTCCATTAAGAAAGAAAAAAAAAAAAAAAGCAAAGATCCCATTTTTAAGATAGTATAAATACATTTTTTTCAAAAAGGCTGTAAAGTCACACCATTTCAATGACACTGACCCATGAATAACACTGGACCACTGGACAAGTTCTTGAGCTCCCTACAGACCTTTAGGAGGTCTTCAATTTTGTTTGATTTCACTGATGTGTATGTGGAGCTGGTAAGGAAATGCAAAACTTACTAACTCCTGTAAAGGAGAGAGTTGTTCAGGTCATTCCTCTTGCAGCCCTGAAGCTATATAAAACCACATGAACGGCACTGTAATTGCTCAGACGCACAGAACCTGGTTGTACTAACTTATTAGTAACTAGTGCTACAACGAATGGAGTAAAGACCTAGGCAAAGCTTTATGCTGGCTCTGCTGCTGTTATTTCTCCAGGCAGCTCATCAAGGAAAGAGATTAGGGAAAGCACGATCACCCTCTTGGGAGGCAGTCACTCACACTGCCAATGGAAGAGTCCCTCTTAATACAAAATACTCATCTTGGTACAGAAAGCACTGGACTTCCAGCAGCAGCAGCAGTATTTTGTGGCACAGTGCAAGGTCCAACCACTTACAACACATATGGACTGTGGAAACATTATTGACCCTCATGGGTTTTCCTAATGACACTATATATGCAAGGAAAGAAGGCCCCTGAGAACAGTCACAGAGCTAAATTTAAATCTCTCCCCTCATTTTGATGTCAAAATTGTCCTTTTCTTCACTTTCAGCTACAATGGTGGTTAGATAACCCAGGTGCCAAGGTGAGTGCTTTTCAGGCTGACTGGTACAATCTCACCCCTCCTTGGGAACTAACTTTTTACTACATCCATCTGATAATAAACTCTCCTCCCTTAATTTTGTAGTTTTGTAGAGCAACTGCTGTCCTTCGTTAGGACTGTACAGTGCCCAGAGTGATGGCCTACTCAGCCAAGGCTATCATTACTGAGTTTATTTACTCGCTTACTTGGGCAGCACGTAAGCATATTCAGTATTTCTGAAGCACTTGCCATCAAAAGATCAGAACATGCTTTGGAAAGAAAAACAAACAAACCAAGCCCCAACCTTTTCCTTGCTCACAGGGCAGAAACATTAATGACCAAAGCCCTTGTTCGTGCTTATTCGTGCACGGCGGCTCTTTGCCAGGAGGGAGGTCTCACTGGCACAAGCGCTGCGGTGACTGAGATGCCATTCCACCCGAGAATGAGTGCCAAAACTGGGATCCAAGTCCTGTGCAGACTCAGCAAGAAGGCCATGAATAGAAACCCAGTTTCTTCTTTGTCCCATGGTCTGAGCATTTAACATTCTTAGCAGCGTACCGAAGAATTACACATCTAGAAGCTAAGGGCAATGGTTAGTTTACAGAGTATTTCAAAGCACGCACAAATATAACAAGCGTGCTGTTTAAAAAGAAAAGGTTTAAGTAATAGAGACCAGTGTTTAATAACGTGAGGAAATGACCAAACCTATCACTTTTCAGAAACAGTGATGGCAAAAGGCTTTCTGTATGGGATAGGTATGAGCAAAAGAAATAAATATGAGCAGTAACAGGAAGCAAACTGAAACATATGCCAACATGAATATTTAAACGTGTCACTTCTTACCTTCTTGTTTGCCTGCCACTAAATTCAAAATTATTCAGGTACCTATTAACTGACAATAGTGGTCATTATGCTTTTGAGTTTACTAATATGCTTTGAAAACTAATTGGTTGTTTTGATTTGCTGTATGACATTAAGAACAAAACTGGTGAATAGAATCTACATATAGAATACCTGTAGCTGATGCACTGATATACTGTATTTTATAACTATCCCATTTTTTCACTCGTTTTCCTAAACTTCCCCTTGCTTTCAGGTACTTCTAGAATGACAGACATGCTGGTATTTCTTTCTTCTAGTGGAATGTTCCTTGTTCTTATCTAAATTATCTTTCCAATGAAAGCAAGTGAGTACATAATTGTCAGACACTGGCTAAAATATTCACTGTTGAAGATATTTTACTATTATTTTATTGTAATTTGATGACTCAGTTGTCAGAAAGTTACTAGCTAGTAAAGTATAAAAGGAGCATAATTTCCCAAAAGACAGCTAGAGTTATTTATGCCATTCTTCACATATGAATAGATATGTATATGTTGGTGCTACAGTTACTGCTTTGCCTAATTGCTTTCTTTGAAACATGTATCTGCCTAGTGCAGCATCTTTTCAGCAACAGAATCAGAGAGTCACAGAATCGTAGGGGTTGGAAGGGACCTCCAGAGATCATCAGGTCCAATCCCCCTGCCAAAGCAGCTCCCTGGGACAGGTCGCACAGGAAGGCATCCAGACAGGTCTCGAATATCTCCAGAGAAGGAGATTCCACCCCCTCCCTGGGCAGCCTGTGCCAGGGCTCTGTCACCCTCACTGTGAAAAAGTTCTTCCCCATATTGGTGCGGAACTTCCTGGGCTCCAGCTTTAGGTCATTGCCCCTTGTCCTGTCCCCACAGACCACTGAAAAGAGGTTGGGCATTTCCCTTTGTCTCCCACAAAGAGGAGTCAGTACAATGCTGAATTTTGGGCTAGTCTTTAAAAAGGCCATACAATCCCTACAAAGCTATGCTGGCTGACCACACATGACATCACTGAGCATCTGAACACTTCAGTGCCTGTTCCTGCACTGGGCACCCTCCACTCACTTGATTATGGTAACTGCAGTCCAAGGACCTGAAGGACAGGCACCCTTGGAGAGCTCTTGGAGAGTTTTCTGACACCATGAGCCCCATGGGATCCCAGAGAAGCCCCAGCAATAGGAGTGCCTGACACAGCCGCTGAGTGCTCATGCTCCCCCAAGTTTCTCCCCTCAGGTTAACTTCCCCATTTCTGTCCATCTTCTTCTGTACACTATTGGAACACCTTTCTTGTTAATGAAGTTGTCCTCCTTTGCTTTTCACCCAAGTCCAGTCAATTCTGGTTGTATATTTCTTTTGGTGTCCCTGTCAGAGGTTCCTGCAGTGTGGGGAAGACAACTTCCTGACACAGTTGGTGAGTAAGCCAAGTAGGGAGGACACCCAGTTGGACCTTTTGTTTGCAAACAAAGAAAGACTTGTGGGTGATGTGATGGTTGGAGGCCATCTTGGGCATAGTGACCATGAAATAGTAGTTTTCTATTCTTGGAGAAGGAGGGAGGTCAGTAGAACTGTTACCTTGGGAACAGTCTTCCAGAGGGAAGACTTGGGCCTATTTAGGAGCCGGATTGGCAGTGTCCCTTGGGAGGCAGTAGTGACAGATAAAGGTGTCCAGGAAGGCTCGACACACTTCAAGAAGGAAATCTGAAAAGTGTATGAGCAGGCCACCCCCATGTGCCAAAAGATGAGTGAGTGGGGAAGACGACCAGCCCTGCTGAACAGAGAGCTTTGGCTGGGTCTCAAGGGAAAAAAAAAGAAAGTGTATGACCTTGGACAGGCAACTCAAGAGGACTACAAGGCTGTTGTGAGGTTATGCAGGGAGAAAATTAGACGGGCCAAAGCCTACCTAAAACTTAATCTGGCTACTGGTTAAAGACAATAAAAATGTTTCTACAGATACATTAGCAATGAAGAATCTCCATCCTTTATTGGATGCAGGGGGAAACGCAGTGTCAAGGGATGAAGAAAAGGCTGAGGTACTTAATGACCACTTTGGCTCAGTCTTTAGCAGTAAGAACAGTTTTCCTCTGGGTACTCAGCCCCCGAGCTGGAGGGCAGGGAAGGGGAGCAGAATGAAGCCCCCATAAAACAAGGGAAAATGGTTAGCAACCTGCTGCACCACTTAGACACAAACAAGTCTATGGAGCCAGATGGGATCCACCCAAGAGCCATGAGGAACTGGAACTGGCAGGAGTGCTCAACAAGCCACTTTCCTCCATTTATCAGCAGTCCTGGCCAACCAGAAAGGTCCCAGTTGACTAGAGGTTGGCGTATTTGACACCTACCTACAACAACTGGAAGGGGGATCCGGGGAACTATAGACCAGTCAGTCTGACCTCAATGCTGGGCAAGATTATGGAGCAAATCATCTTCAATGTCATCACAAGGCATATACAGGACAACCAGGTGATCAGGCCCAGACAGCATGGGTTTATGAAAGGCAAGACCTGCTTGACTAACCTGATGTCTTTCTATGACAAGGTGATCTGCTTAGTAGATGAGGGAACTGCTGTGGATGTTGATTATGCAGACTTTAGTAAAGCCTTTGACACTGTTTCCCACAGAATTCTCCTGGAGAATGGCTGCCGATGGCTTGGATTGGTATAGTCTTCACTGGGTAAAAACCTGGCTGATGAGGGAACTGCTGTGGATGTTGATTATGCAGACTTTAGTAAAGCCTTTGACACTGTTTCCCACAGAATTCTCCTGGAGAATGGCTGCCGATGGCTTGGATTGGTATAGTCTTCACTGGGTAAAAACCTGGCTGGATGGATGGGCCCAGAGAGTTCTGGTGAGCAGAGTTAAATCCAGTTGACAGCTGGTCACAGTCATGTTGTCCAGGGCTCACTATTGGAGCCAGTTCTCTTTAATGTCTTTATCAGTGATCTGGATGAGGGGATCGAGTGCACCCTCAGTTTACAGACAACACTAAGTTGTGTGGAAGAGTTGATTTGCTTGAGAGTAGAAAGACTCTACAGAGGAATCTGGACACGCTGGATTGATGAGTTGAGGCCAACTGTATGAGGTTCAACAAGGCTCAGTGTTGGGTCCTCCACTTGAGTTACAACAACCCTGTGCAGTGCTGCAGGCTTGGGAAGAGTGATTGAAAAGCGGCCCAGAGGAAAAGGACCTGGGGGTGTTGGCCAACAGCCAGCTGAACATGAGCCAGCAGTGTGCCCAGGTGGCCAAGAAGGCCAAGAGCAACCTGGCTTGTATCTGAAAGCATGTGGCAAGCAGGAGTAGGGAAGTGATTTTACCCCTGTACTTGGCACTGGTGAGGCCACATCTCCAGTACTGTGTTCAGTTTTGGGCCCCTCACAACACCAAAAACATTGTGGTGCTGGAGCGTGTTCAAAGAAGGGCAAAAATCTGGTGAAGGGTCCAGAGCACAAGTCTTACAAGGAGCAGCTGAGGGAACTGATGGTGTTTGCTCTGGAGAAGAGGAGGCTGAGGGGAGACTTTCTACAAGTACCTGAAAGGAGCTTGTAGCCAGGTGGGTGTTGGTCTCTTCTCCCAAGAAACAAGTGATAGGACAAGAGGAAATGGCCTCAAGTTGTGCCAGGAGGGGTTTAGATTGGATATTAGGAAAAATTTGCTCACTGACAGGGTTTGATACACTGGAACAGGCTGCCCAGGGAAGTGGTTAAGCCATCATTTAGATGTGGAACATGGTTTAGTGCTGGATTTGGCAGTGCTACATTAACAGATTTGATGATCTTATAGGTCTTTTCCACCCTAAATGCTTCCATTATTCTATGATTCTATAAAAAGCATGAAAAAGAGATTTTTGGTCTACTATGGAAGGAAAATTCAGAAGCAAAAAGAATGGACAGGTTACAGTGTGATCAGGGACTGCAATTTCTCAGATGCTCACTGATCAGCTGAACACAGGAAAACACGTTTGGGCTCTTGCAAAGACTATTACATTTAGGTTTGATTTAGATCAGATTAAGATGAGTTGGAGGCCACCTATAAACTACTGCATTTTTTGCATTAAGCTCTAACTCATCTTGAAATAATTATGGACAGCTACAGCTCCACTTCAGCAGAAATCATAAGTCTGAGTCAACTTTCTTTTTATTGCTTACTCCAAAGCAGTTTTCCATCATGCTTTCACTTTCTTTTTTTTGTTTGTATTAGAAACACAAGCAGGGGATCCATTCCAGGGAATACTGCAACTCTGCCCATGATGGCAAGAAGCTGAGAACTCGTAGATCACAGTGGAGAGAGGGCTACAGGAAGGATTGGTTTGCCTGTTCCTATTTGCCACCCATCTCTCCAGTATCCAAAGATGCCAGCTGAGGAATTACTTCGCCAATAAGACATAAAGAAAGTTTTCTAAAAAAGATAATATAAAATGGTTCTCAGTACTCATATACCTGTGCCCAAAAGCATGTTGGAAAGCTCCACACAGGTGGATTATTCTCTGGCTGCCGTGTCTCCACAGGGGGCACTGAGGAATTTGGTCTGTTGTCTGTCGTTTGGCCTGACTGGGTTATTCCTTGGCATCTGCATAGCAGCAAGGAGAAATGGTGTTCTGCTTATGAAAGAATTGAATATGCTTCTGAGCACCTGGACAGTGTGACAAAGAGGTTTAACAATAAGTGCACTTAATAGGCAAATACCTACCATCTGATAAATGCTGTGTCGCAGAGCTAGACTTCTGTCAGCAAGGTGGCAGGTCAAAATGAAGTAGAGCAAACCCCAGGAGAGAAAAAGCATGAAGTGTGAGGAGGAGAAGACATAAAGCACTAATGACTGGAGCCTCCTTCCCTTTTGTCGGTGCACTATCCTAGCTGACACTAATAAACAGTGGCTTTGGATGGTCCATTTTTCAGACAAGCCTGAAGACCTTCTCCTATGTTCCTCTCCCCAAAGTAAGGAATGCCCAGAATCAATTCATCTTTTTCAGCAATCTCTGCTCATCTGCTTACACATCTTCCAGGCAAAGTAAAAAGTTGTTCTCAATCAAAACAACTTTCCAAGGGAGGGGAATGAACTTCTGGAAATTCTGACCAGCTGAACTCAAAACTGTGGCCATTACATGAAAGCATTGTGGGTGGAAAATGCAAAAGAGCTTCAAGGCTGCTAACACAAGCCTGAGGTTTATCAGTCTACAGACTGGGTATATGTGGAAGCACACAAGTGCCTGTGGACAGTACGTGTCTCTGGCTAACAGAATTTCCCTACATTGCCTGGGACTAACACAAGGGTTGGGATGTAAGTTTTGCTTAGACGTGCATGATGACAGCATCTTGCATGGTATTCAAGACTGTGAGATGCTTACTTGAAAAGGACTTCTAGGAAAACAAAACCAAACAAAACCCCACAGGCAAATAAGGTGTGTTGTACCAGCTAACTCTATATTGAGCTGTACAGTGAGAGACAGTCATTGTAAAGCGTCTCATATTCCTGCCCTTTTGCACTTGATGATCTCTCCAGCTTCTACACCACAAGCAGTCCACAATCTCCCCCATTCCACACTAGCAACCAAGATTCACAGGAATTAAATATTAAATTGATTAATACACAGAAAATAGCAGTATGTGCTATCCTACCCACAGCACTGGTTGACCCTTAATTCCAGCTGTGGCTATGGTGACAATTTGCAGAACTTTGGCTCCTTAATCCTTCAAACTATTTTACATCTGTGACTGTGGACCAAAATGTTGGGCACTACTTGTTGTGCATTTCCTAAGTTCCCACAGCCAGTCTTCTCCTCTGTCCTTTATTAGCCTGAATAATTTCGTGGCACTTTTTCAGATCACTGATCTTCCATAGACTTTTAATAGAAATAACAAACTGTGGCTAGCTCTAGCAGAGATGTGCTGCTCAGGCTGACGCTCGCGATGCATGCCATTGAAGAGGAAGACAGATGGAACACATCCATCTGGCAAAGCGTGTGAGCGCTCTGCCATGGATCAAAACAGTGAGCATACTTAAAGGCACACGGTTTGAACACGGTCATTAAAAGATACACTCACAACTTCAGTGAGGCTAGTTTGTCTACAGCCTTCCAGCAGGCAAGTGAGAGCACCTAAATTCAGCTGCTCCTTCTCTGAGTCACCCATTCTAGTGCTGCTAACTTTAAAGGTGGCACAAAGAGATTAGCTTCCCCTGCCTGGCGTTAGCCTTTGCGAACAGCTTCTGTGTGTCCTCCTCCAGCCTGTTCAGTGGCATTCACGACATAAACAGAAACTCACATTGGGCAAATGTTAGTAATTCATGCTGCTTTTTTTCCCCCCCTTCTTTAGGACAGTTTGAACACTGTCGGCTCAAATAGCTGTTGTAAAAAAAAAAGAAAAAAAAAAAGCTATTTCGTGGTGCTATTTCTTAACCACGTAGCTTTAACCTACTGTACTAAAAGAAATGGGGAAAAAACACTTCAGCTTTCTGAGAGGTGCTTTCTCTCTCAGCGGTGGAAGAATAAAATAAAAAAGAAATTTGCTCTTGGAAATTCAGTAGTCTGTCTTAGCTACTTTCAGCTTCCACAACAGAAGTGTGTGGCCCAATCCAGTGATCCTTCAATCCACAAAATTCAACATGCACCCCAGGAGCTCTCAGGTACTGGTTAATCAAAGTAAAGAATATTCCATGGTAAGAACACTGTTTCAGTTCCATCATTACCAGCAGCTTCCATTACTGCCAAAATATCCTGTCATCACAGGACCACGGGACAGCCCCCTGAGCAGCTCCACAGATCACCACGCCAGAGCACCGGGACATAACACTGATACAAAACAGAGTTTGTAAATCTAAAGTAACAGAAATGCCCATGTGTGACTTTGCTCTTTGCACCACCTGGTAGGATGTTATTTACCTATACTACCATTTTGGCATGATTCCTGCTGACAAGCATGCTCTGGGTTTTCCAAACATGCAAGCAGTGCTTTGCTGTCTAATACTTGATGTTTTCTGTTCAGCAGGCACAGGGCTTGAAAAGAAATAAGTTGCCTTCAACTTATCTGAAGAGTAACCTTAAGAGATGGCGGCAGCAGGACAAGAGCAGTGGGATCCATAGCCAGTTCTCAGGGTGAGAAAGGTTATCTCAGCTTCCCGTGGGTAAAATTTCCTCCAGATTATTGACTGAGGAAGATTCAATTATTTATTCTTTTTAAGAATAGTGAATACAGTAGTAGTTGCATACAAAACATTCTCATATTCTTGCTGGAAATTAAATGGCACCTCCCTCCTGCTCCTCGTGAGTTTAGGTGCTCATCACCCAGGTATCTGACTGCAGAGAGACAAAGTCCTCTGATATCCTCCCTTGCTGCTATGAGAAGACTTTGGTTTTGCCCCACTGGACAACTGTTTTAAGAACCCTTTCTGTCATCATTTCTAGTATCTACTGGTGTACCTTCACATAGGCAGAAAGGAAATTACATTTTGGCAGCCATATAAGTCTACTTAGAGAAATGGTGGGAAAATTACATGGCCACACCAGTTGCACTATGGGGCTGGTATTCGGCAAAAAATTTTGTAGTAGAAATGCTTCTCACATCTCTTTTTGAGGATTGAGAAAGGCAGCTTCAATGCTTTCCATAGCTAAATATGTTTCCTTCCCTCCACAGGGAAGAAACAAGAGAACAGGCCCAGGTAAAATCCCTCTCTCTGCCATCAGGACAGTATTGCTCACAGCAAGCATCCGAAGATTCACCATTTATGAACAGAAAAGAAGGTGGTTTAGAATACCCTCATTCCTAGTATGTATACTTTCAGATATATTTTCCTCTTGCTCCCTGGTGAGCAGATTTTTGTATTGTATTTCATAGCTATATTTTGTGAATTGCAGATATGTTTCTTTTTCTTCTTGGGTGACATTTATTCATTACAGTGGCTTATCTCTACTCTGTGACTTGGATCTCATTTAAAATCTCAAACTACATGGCACATATGTGACACACACATTACAGGGTCCTCATGCTGACACTTTCCACCAGGAATTAAACTCAAGTGAGGAGTTATTTGGAAGTAATACAGAGTCGAGCTATTAAAGAAGTCAGCAAGGCTTTTATAAGATGGCAAAGTGAAAGTGTACTGCAGAGCAAGCTAGGAGCAGGAGTCTTCCTAGAAAAGATGCTGAGCCCTCAACTGATCCAAACTAGTATAGTTCTGCAAAGTCTATGGAGCTATCACTTGTTTCCAGTTTCTCAGCTCTGGACTAGCGCATTCCCAATGCACCCTGGGTTGCGTAGCTTAAAAGTTAAGATACAGGATTGTTTGTATAATTTGATGATCAAGGACACAGACCTGCATATGAAAGAGCACCAGTGACACCAAAAAAAAGGTCCAGCAATCTTTTGCTTGCAGCCTTCTTCAGAATATTTTATTAGACATGTACCCTGACTAAAACATGCACCACCACTTCTCCTGAGCTCTTGACTTAGACAATTTCTTTTCTTTCTGAACAGCAAGCTGTTCACAAGCCAGAGTAATCTATTTATTTAAAAGATTTTTGCCAAGCTAGACAAACCCTACCAAATTCAATTTAGTTTCAAATTAGCTTCCTCGCTCATATCTTTACAACCCTAAACCTTGCCTCCCTCAGCCTCCCTAATTTATTTATTTTTTGAATGTCAAAGTCTACTTTCTTCACCTTACAGAACGAAAAGGAAGCCACCCGCATTCCCAGTATCAACATGAGCTTCAGTGAAGAACAGGCTGTTCAGAAAGTCAGGGGTTTGCTAAAACAGGGCTACCTCAATTACAGGCTCTCCTGGAGCTATAATATCTGTAGAAACAGACTGTTTTGTTCTAGTCACTGCAATAATGAACTTCCAAATCCAATTAGCCTGCTTTTGGACTGAATTAGCTCGGCACTGATGATATCCCAGTTCCCACAGTGTCCCAGAACTGAGCTGGGCCACTTAGTTGTGATTGCTGTGGGTCTGACCTCTCCTGTCCTCTCATGGATGTAATTGTTAAGAGATGTGAATTGGCTTGTAACATTCAGTCTTTAAACTTTTGCCTGCTATTACTGATTTGTAAAAATAGATTATGAACTTCTGATCTTATTTGATGGCAAATATCAAAGGTTGCATTCAAAACTCAGACTGCAGCCAGCATGTCTTAGTCTGCTGTGCAGGAGCTCCTTTCCCTAAGGCAGTATCAAATATATACTTGGAGAGCTGAAAAATATCCCATCCAGTAGGACTGTTTATCAGAACGCTGTCTGGATATTTCATACATGAAATCAACTTTCAGTTCATGGCCAAACATTTGATACCAGGGAACTATTACACCATGGCAAAACAATTCTCCCATCAGCTACATTTCCTGAAAGGAGAATGCATTTTCTGAGTATAACTGCTTACCATCTCAAACCCATCAAAATAAAAACCTCCAGTATGAAGCAGCATGTTTGTGATAAGCTTTGGTATTACCACAAAAACACTTCAGCAGATACCCTGTTCCACACCCTCTGAGGGAACGCAGAGAGAGGCTGATAGTGTCTCTGCTTTTTAGTACTTCAACAACAAAAACCTTGTAGAATCAAAGGAAATAAAACAAAGAAGGGAATAATACTTCTAAGCTCCAAGCAAGAATAACTTTGAGTTGTCCAGAATACAACATCCTTTGCTCCAGGCATGGGAACTACCCCTACGCACACTTCTTCAAACACTACCCTTCCTTTCCCCTGGAAGTTTTCTGCTTTTCCCCTCATGTCAGTCCCAGCACCCATGAGACGAGCTTCAGCAGGTCTCAGATCCAGCTTCAATCAACCTTTTTTCTCTGTTTTTTCTCTTTTTTTGGAGATAGTCTTCACAAGGATCAGCAAGTCACTCCTCTCCTGAGGCAGCAGAAGCAGCAGGGCTGGTGGAGGGGAGGCAGCAGGAGCAGGCAGCTGGGTTGGAGGAGGTGGAAGAGGCAAGGGCTGCCCCTTCCACCAGTGGTCCAGCTTTAGGGCCAGGTTGGTCACAACCAACCTGGTTTCTGATCACCCAGTGCAGAGGCTGCTCTTTTCCTCCCCATTCCTGCCACTCCACACAGGTCCGCTGGTGTATCTGCTTGTCCTGACTCATGCCAACCCATGCCTGGGATGTTATCAGGGTCATGGTAAGGGAACATACATAACCTTGGATAGCAATGCCATAGTCCTTTCCCACTCCTCCAGGAATCAGGATGCATAGGCTTACTTTTCCCTTTTCTCCAGATCTGACACTAGGCTGTTTCTCTTTCATGCTTAAGCAAGCTTAGGTCTGTCCAGGGCTTCTAAGATATGATTCATCTGACCTGTTTCACAAATCTCGTTTAAGATGAGATGAATCATGTCCTACAACTGTTTATTCCTCTCCACAGACTGGAAAGGGAGCTCGGGGACACTGACTCAGACTTAAACCTCTGCATTATAAACCTCAAAAATTAGGTGATTTGAATCCCAGCATTCATTTTCAACTAATAATGAACAGAGAAGAGAAAAATCACCGAACTGGGCATGTGTGCAGATGACTCAATGTTAATCACCACACTCAAGATTGGGGGGTGGGGGGGGGAAGAGAGCGAGAATTTCCAGGGGGATCTTGCCAAAGGCTCACAGATAGCTGGGTAATGCAAAGAAAATTCATGCTGGAAGAAGATAAGGAGCCTGGCAGGGAGTGTTTCAATTCTTTGTGTACTATGAATGCCTCTGAAATAACTGTGACTCTCAACACATAAATTGAGATATCATTGCACACTCTAATTGATGAACACATCCTGAGAGTCAAAGAAGGTAAAGATAATTGTGGTGGTTGGGTTTGGTGTCACTGTGTACGTCCAAGCATATGAGGGAGACTGAGTTTAAAGAAACTCCAAGATATTATCACTTCTAAAACAGTGACAGCATTGTTACGCAACCCAGGTGAGAACTGGCAGTTTTGCTGCTGCTTCATAAATCACACAGCTCTCACAGCTACTGATCTGCTGCAGAGATATAACTACCTACCAATGACATGGGAGAAAGATGTGCAGAAGAATAAAATGCCAGGAATAGAACCAGAGTCTCTTGACTGCTGCCTCAGAGGCTGCCCTGTATGCTGGACTCCACCTCCTTTTTCTTTTTACTTCTGTACATACAGGTATTTGTAGGGAAAATAATACAATATAAAGAAAGGCAGGTTTTTGTGGTTGTTTTTTTTTCTTTTGAGATCAATTAATCTTTAGGAAACTTTAGATCTCCAGCAGCCCCCCCACACCCTCCATCCTGTTTCGCAACTCTACTTTGCTGTTCTTCATGTATCACCCCCCTTGCTGACCATCAATGTGATCACTGTACTGCAGTGTCCCCACTGAGAGAGGGGCTTTATAGAAATTGTGTTTCATAGCAGTTCCCTGCTAATGCTGACCTGCAATCTCAGGCAATGTAAGCCAGAGCTGCTGGGCAAGGAGCGACAGGGCTCTTCTTCTCCATCTCAGTATTCGGTGCTTCTGGTATTTTTGTTCTTGAAGGCAGACTGACTTTTGGATATCTGAGTAATTCTTTACTCTTAGGAATGTGAATCCTGTGTATTGTCCAGTCTCAACTCATGCTGATAACTGTTTTCATTAGATGCTTTGTGGAAATGCTTCCTTTTGTTAGGAAAAAAAGTCCCTGGGAAGGCTATGTCTGGCTGGAAAGGGTATATACTCTCACTGGGTGGCTATTTAGAAAAGAAACACATATTTTTAACTGCATAAACCCCCCTCTTCTCTAGGAAAAAAGAAATTGTACAGGTACAGCTTAGGCAAGTTGCCAGGGGGACAAAAGACACTTTAGTCTTTCCCTTGTTCAAAAATCTGTCTTGTGCATGAAAGTCTTTGCCACTGCCTTTTGAGACCTCTAGAGAAAGCACTGCCTGTACCAGTAACTCTTTGCACTCAGTCCATGGACTTTCTGGAGATACTTCAGCTAAATTAATTTTTTAAAAGTATCAGAGGGATGCTCCTCCAGGTCTGAATTTAGGAAATTGGTCTGGAAGTTTGGGTAGTGAGGTGGATTGAGAGCTGGAAGAAGCCAGCGAGTTTTGATCAATGGGACAGTCTAGCTGGAGGCCTGTATCTAGTGGAGTCCCTCAGGGGTCAGTACTGGGACCCGTATGATTCCATATATTTATTGATGACCTGGATGAGAGAACAGAGTGTACAGCCAGCAAGTTTGCTGATGACACAAAACTGGGAGGGGTGGCTGACACACCAGAGGGTTGTGCTGCCATTCAGCAAGACTTAAATAGGCTGGAGAGTTGGGCAGGAAGAAATTTAATGAGATTAAAGATGGGCAAGTTTAGGGTCTTGCATCTAGGGAAGAACAACCCCAGGTACCTGTACAGGTTGGGGACTGGCCTGTTGGAGAGCAGTGTAGGTGAGAGAGACTGGGGGGTCCTGGTGGACAGCAGGATGACCATGAGCCAGCAATGTGCCCTCATGGCTGGCTAAGAAGGTTAATGGCATCCTGGGGTATATTAGAAGGGGTGTGGTTAGTAGGTCAAGAGAGGTTCTTTTTCCCCTCTACTCTGCTCTGGTGAGACCACACCTGGAATATTTTTGCAGTTCTGGGTCCCTCAGTTGAAGGAGGACTCCTTGAAAGAGTCCAGAACAGGGCCACCAAGATGATTAAGGGAGTGGAACACCTTCCTTATGAGGAAAGGATGAGGGACCTGGGTCTCTTTAGCTTGGAGGAGACTGAGGGGTGACCTTATTAATGTTTGTAAATATGTAAAGGGTGAAAATCAGGAGGATGGAGCCAGGCTCATCTCAGTGATGGCCAGCGATAGGACAAGGGACAATGAGTACAAGCTGGAGCATAGGAAGTTCCATGTGAACATAAGGAGAAACTTTTTCACTGTGAGGGTGGCAGAGCACTGGCACAGGCTGCCCAGAGAGGGTGTGGAGTCTCCTTCTCTGGATACATTCAAAACCCACCTGGATGCTGCCCTGTGCGATTTAGTCTGGGTGATCCTGCTCTGGCAGGGGGGTTGGACTAGATCTTTCGAGGTGCCTTCCAACTCCTAACCTCCTGTGATTCTGTGAATTTCTGACCTGCAGAAGGGACTCAAGGTACAGAGCATACCACAGTGGTGGCAATCGAGCTTGCTGTACTGGTGGAAAGAGTTGTACAGCATTGTTAAATGCATAGCAAGTGTATGAATCTGTTTCTGTGTACATTTTTGCTCTCTAGTTAGCAGGGAGGAAACCAGCAGTAGGTAGAAGGGTCTGCCTTTTTTGAGGCAATAGTCGTAGCACTGTTTTTCCTTTGGTGCACACACTCCAGGGACAAGAGAGGGGAGGGAGAAAATAGATTCTCAATAGTCTGCATGTACCCAAATATAACTCAAAAAAACATTAACAGGATTTTTTTTCCCCATTCTCTTACCTAAGAAACATAAACTCAGAAAGACAAGATCTTTTTTAAATTGTGCATCCTCTGCAGGGAATTAATAATTTATGAAATTATTCTTCCTACACTTTCTGATGTATTTGGTGTTTGCTTAATGAAGAAGCTAGGGATTCTCCACAACACAGATTATTATTTCTAATATGGTGATAGCTGTGATCCTGACACTAGGAAGAAAGGGAGTAGAGAACTGCAACTGGCAGGATACTGGATCTAAAGATTTACAAAGGTTTTTTGATTTCTGCTAGCATTTTGGGGGAAGATAACCCCTCACATATTGGGAAATAAATCAAGATAACAAATTTTATGCAATCAAGGATGTTATTCTAGCAGACTAACTTTAACTGCGGGTCTGGATCAGAATGCTACCTTTTGAATACATTCTGAATTGCTGCAGAGCCCCAGATTAGCAATGCTGCAAGATCAAAAGGCTGTGATGCAAAATTTTGGTGCAGCATGCCGCAACATATAAAAACCACACTGCTTGTTTTTAGCAGATTCTCACCCACTGTAGTGCCTCCTTAAGTCTCTGTTTAAGGCTCAGCTCCACTCCCACCTTCAGAGGGCTGAATCTGGCCTCCGATGCCATGGTGAGCATTGCATGACCCACTCCAGCTCTGGACAGGGTGGTGGGTCCCCTTCCTGCCTCCCCTCCCTCACCCAGGCAAGGGCAGTGCAGATGAGGCAGCTCCTGCCTGGGAAAACATGACCTCTCTGCCTGGGAGGAAGGGGAAAGCCGGGTTGTGGCGAGACTCGGAGCGACCACCGGGCCCTGGTGTCCTGCGTGGTTACTTCATAAAAGTGACACAGATCTCCCCAAGTAAATTTGGTTAGCTTTGTATAAAGCTCTGGAACAACACATTTTTAATGGGCAGGTAGAGTGCTAATTTAAGGGTAAATTATATATTTGGGTTAGCAGCTTGGCTGCTTTGTTGTTTGGTTCTTTCAGACTGGTTGGATGGCAGCCATCAATGCTCTTTGATTTATCTCTATTTATTTTTTCCACTTTTTCAGACTCCTGGCTGTTGATAATTCAATTTCTGGCAACTGCAGACCTTCAATCCCTATTATAAGTTATACCCCAAGGCAGCCACACCACCATCTGCACTGCAACGGTGGTGGTAGCTAGTGGATGTGAAGAGGCAAATGTCCAGATGCTACTTGGGCTCTGAGACAGCTTTAATACACAAACGATGTTTCGATTAGAAATACCCTCTGAATATAAATATTAGCTTTTCAGGTACCCCCAAGGGACCCATCCACCCTGTACTTGACTTCTATACATTTCTTGTCCCTACTGCTTTGATGGATGCAGAAAACTAAGGATTTTTCTTTGCCTGGCCTCCAAAGTCATCAAAGCAGGAACTAATCCCCATCCAGTCATCCTTCATAGGCACTCGTTTCAGTTCCCTCATCTTCCCTTATCCCCTCCTTCCAATCTCCAATCTCCATGCCCTCCAGAAGAAATCTTCCTTCAGGAGGTTTGCACTTTGAGCAAACCATCAGCCTGCGCCTTCCTGAAAAATGGGGCCCTTTCCCAGCTGTCAGCAGCAGCTCTCCACAGGCTGCAGGCACAGCACAGTGGCACAAGGTGCTGCTGCATGTAAGAGCTAACAGACATCGGGGGGATGTCTCTAGTGAGCCTGGAACTGATACGAGCCTTGACTTGAATTCAAGAGGGGTGATTATATATAAGGCAGAATTTACCACAAAATCTTTCTAAAATGCTCAGTAAGGCCATAGTGACAGACAGCAAGGTGGAAACAAGCCACGAGCATGGTTGAGGTATGCCCACACCTGTAGCATTGGGCTCCTGGCAAGAAGAGGAAGCCTCACCCCACACTGGGTGTTGCTCCGATCAGTACTAGTACAGTACATCTTTCTGACTGCTCGTGTGACACAGTCCCTGACCCTACAGTTACTCATTCCCATGTCAAACCTTTAATTTCTTGATGAGGTACAGCATGGCTTGACGAGCTATTAGCTGAGGGAAGCTAGCAAGAAGCAAGAATAGCAAGGATGATACTACTTCTCCATGGGGCTAGTATCTTGAGATGTCAAAAACCTGTGTGGTTGTGGTTGTGCCTGCCTGTCCTCTGATGAGACAAGTCAACAGTGGTTATCTTGCATGATAGCCAAGGGGGTGGAGAGTTGTTCATAATACCACCAGATAATTTCTGTGCTCCTTATTATGTGTCCTCAGATAAGTATTTAGATTTAGTAACTCTAAGTTTATTGGTATTTCCTAAGCAGAGTTTCACCTGACATTATCCAGGCAGAGTTTCACCTGACCCTACCTAAACAGTTCGGCATCTGTCTGATAACATATCTTCAAAGTTTCTGGACTTCACAGTGAGAAAGTGGAAATCTGCTCCTTTTTTTTTATAGGCACAGTTATCCATAATACACACCCAAAGAATATTTGGATACCCACAGCATCCAGTCTTCATTTCTGTTTTAAAATTACCTTCTCAAAGAGAATCAGGTGAAGCAGAAAGGCTCAAGGGTCACTGACACCCATTCACTATTAAACTGTTGTGAAGGCCACTGAGAAAAAGGTAAATCAATCATGAATATTTCCTGTCCCTATTTTGGAAACAACTGCATTCTTGTTCTCTGAAGACATCTCTTTGCCTCAGCTAAGTCAGTGAGGAAGAAAGGGAAGCCAGAGAGAAGAGAGAACAATTTAAGATATTTGAGTAACCCGGCATGTCATTTTGCTGGAGGGTAATATTCACTTTCCACATAATTTTGTTTTTGTGGATAAAGGACTTGTTACAACTTGGCAATGCTTTTTAGGAGATTTAAATTTCTAACAGAAACCAAAACCTTTGAGATGCTTGACTTGCATTGTTCCAGCTTACTACATTCTTTAGGTCTAATCAACCTGGTTTTGATCATTGCTCTTTTAAGATATTGTGGTGGTTTTGGCCCTAACCAAAGGCCAAATACCCACCAAGCCGCTCGCTCACTCCCCCCTTCAGCCGAAAAGGGGGAGAAAATAGATATTAGGAGGCTTAGGACTTGAGATAAGGACAGAGGGATCACTCTGCAATTAGTGCAATGGGCAAAACAGACGCAGCACAGAATAAAGGAAAGAAAAGGTGATTTATTACTACTTACTACAACTACTACACCCAGTGAACCGGAACGAGATAAGAAGCGGCCAGGTCTTCAAGCACCTTCCCCCCACCCCTCCCTTCTTAGCAAACTTAAAACTCATCCCAATTTTACTCCCTTCTTCCCCCCCCAACATGGCGCGGGGAGGGGCAGGGAATGGGCAGTGGGGTTCCAGTGATTCCCAACAAGCTGCTTTTCTTCCCCAGATATTACCACTTCTACTTCCTCCCCCCACCCCTCGCCTCTTCGCACTCATGACTTTAATCAGAGATTCGCTCCCTTCTTCCCTCCCGTTCGCAGTACAGGGGGGGCAGGGAATGGAGAGTGAGGGGTTTCAGTCCGTTCCTCCCAAGCTGTCTTCCATCTCAGCTGTGGGGGGGGGGATTCCACATACACACACCCTTCCCCTGCGGCACCGTGGGGTCCCACCCACGCGAGAGTCGTGTCCACGACCTTCTGCAGCGTGAGTCCTCTCTATCGGGGAGTCATCCCCTCACCACAGGCCTCTCAGCAGGACTCTCCCCTCCATAGGGTGCTGACGTCCGGGTCCAGACCCCCCGGCCTGGTCACCCGCAAAGTCACAAGTCCCTTGGCAAACCTGCTGAGGCGTGGATCAATCTTCACAGGCACAGTTGTCTCTGCTCCCCGTCCTCATCCATGGGCTTCGGGGGGACACCCGTTTCACCATGGACTCCACCACGAGCTGCAGGGGGAACTTTCTCTTCGCATTCTTCATCCCCCCCCCTCCTGCAGGCCTGGCCTTGGAGTCCATGCAGCTTGTTACATCTTCTCACTCCCGCTCCGGTGGCAAAGTGCGCCTGCCAGCAGTTTTTTTTTCTCCTATATGTGATTCACAGAGGCGCTATGACCAGCTCTGATAGGCTTGGTCTCAAATTTGGCCTTGACTGTACCAGTGTTTTTCAAAACATGGGGCTTGCAGAAAGCTGTAACTGCAGCCTACAAGAGCCACTGAAGCAGCAGTTACACTAAACTGCAACAGATATATTTTCTTAATATAAGCAGAAGTTACATTGTCTCTGCATAAGCTGTGACTCACAGCTATGATTCTATACTGCTTTAATGTAGGACTGTTTTTAAAACTCTCTTCATTCACCTGCGTATACAACTAGTGCAACCGCAAAGATTTTAAAAAATGATTTTATTTTGCTTCTAGAATTACCAGTGCTGACACCTATTTCATCACTGGTGACTGTGGCTACAATAGCCAGCCGTTTGGGGTTTTTTTTACCTCAGTTGGAGTGAGCAGCAGCCATTAAAACCAGACTGTGCACCCAAGGAATGTGAGTGACTGCTGATGGCATTGCAGAAGTTACAGGTTATGTTTCACACATGAAGTTGAGTAAAAGACATTTGTACTCCATGCTCAGAGCAGGGAGTCCTTCCATGCTCCTCTAGACTGACAGGGTTAGTTTGCCCACAATGAGAGGAGTTTCTTATTCCCCTTTGCCCCTGGTTTTCTAACTACTACATTTTGCTGAAGTGAATCCACTCTTGGAAAAGGCTAGTGCATGATGCTCCTTTTTTTCCTGGGAGTAGGACTGCTACAGGGCAGCTGAGCCTGAAGCAGAAACCCAGGGCAACATCTTTCCTCCTCTGTGCCACTTCTCTATTCCCCTATACTGCAGATGCATTCTTGTATTCACAGATTCACAGATTTGTAGGGGTTGGAAGGGACCTCTGGAGATCATCTAGTCCAATCCCCTGCCAGAGGAGGATCACCTAGAGCTTGATGCATGGAACAGCACCCAGACGGGTTTTGAATGTCTCCAGAGAAGGAGACTCCACAACCTCCCTGGGCAGCCTGTGCCAGTGCTCCTTCACCCTCAGAGTAAAGAGATTTTTTCTCACAGGGAGATGGAACGTCCTGTGTTCTCTTTAAAAATTTCGGTTTGCTTATGAGTAAGGACATAAATTACATATTGATCCCTACAACTGAATTCTGTCTTCTGGAGATTTTCAACATAAGGAGGGCAAAGATGGTGCATCTGGTACTTACTTAACATTGGAAGCAATCCTTCTAGTAGCTGGAAATACACATTGCAAGAAGAATGTGTGTTGTGTATTAATTCCTGGAAAAAATCACAGGAATCATAGGAAAAAAACATCTAACCTGTCACTTTATAAGGTTTTGTTTTAATTGCAAGAGGGGAAATAAGATCAAGTTATTAGTGAGGAAGTGACAAAACTGATGACTGACACAGGAGAGACATTTAGAGCTGGTGCCTATACAACTTAACATATCCATGCTCTCTCAGAGGCTATTTGAATGCCCTTTTTGTTATACTGTGGGCAGCTTGTGATAAAGCCACCTATTAACAAGTCAGACTTGGAATCCAACAATGTTTAGAGATAGTCTTTGTATAAAAAAAGCCCCCAAAAGTAAAGAAATACAGGTGGTATTAATTCTGTAATGCACTTTGAAAAAAAATCTTGAAAGCCAAAGGGCTCTGCAAGTGCACAAGCAAGATGGAAGAAGAGAACTTTAAATTGGAATGAAAATCCAATGGCTTAAAACATAGTTCTACCAATGTAGCTCAAAAATCAAAAGCAGGTCAAACCCCATGCGTGATTTAGTGGAACCTTAGAAGTACAGTGGATCATTCATAGATATTTCAACTTAATTTCTTTAGGACATAAATCAGTAAGAAAAAGGGTTTCAAAATGTACTTTTCTCAACATCACTCAACCTTTTATGAAAAACAGCAGGAAAATGCCCCAATATTGTCCAAGTGACCAAAACTTTGCACATTTACACTTTGAATAGATCTCACTCCTTTCAAATACTCAGAAAGAAAAACATAGACTACAGAGCCTTATAAGACAGGATTCTAGAAAAGCCACTGGTCATGAAAATCCCTGACCTAAGTATGCAGGTGAGTCAGGAAAGATTATCATGCGACGTTGATAATAAGGCATTTGATGAGGCCACACCTCGAGTGCTGTGTCCAGTTCTGGGTCCCTCACTATAAGAAGGACATCAAGGTCCTTGAGCATGTCAGAGAAGGGCAACCAGTCTGGTGAAGGGGATGGAGGGCAAATCGTATGAGGAACGGCTGAGGGAGAAGAGGAGGCTGAGGGGAGCCCTTATCACCACCTACAACTACCTGAAGGGAGGTTGTAGAGTGCTGGGCGATGGTCTCTTCAGCCAGGTGACAGGAGACAGGACAAGGGGAAATGGCACAAAGCTCTGCCAGGGCAGAGTCAGATTAGATGTTAGGAAAAGAATTTTCACAGAAAGAGTTGTCAGGGCCTGGAACAGGCTGCCCAGGGAAGTGGTTGAGTCCCCATCCCTGGGTGTGTTTAAAAGACGGGTAGATGAGTTACTTCGGGATATGGTTTAGCATAGGACAGGAATGGTTGGACTTGATGATCTTTTAAAGGTCTTTTCCAACCTTGTGATCCTGTGATTCTGTGACGTGGCTTGTATATTTAAAACATCACAAGATTAGAAGAGCCATAGAAAAAGGTATGATTTATTTTTTCCTACAAATAGCGAGATTCCTGTTAGGCCCTTACTGCAGTTACAGTTTAGTGGGATCCCTTTGAAGCAACAGGATGAGCTATCATGTGCGAGAACATCAAAGTAGGCAAATAGTGACACGTTAGTGTGGCAAAAGCTATGGCTTTGGGTTATCTGTTCACAGCTCTGCATTTCTGCAAGGCAACGCGGCCTGCATACCAACGCGGACACGGGAGGCCCGGCAGATACAAATACTCGGTCCGCGATGATAGCACATGGTAAGGCTGTCAGAGCTGCAGCAGAGCGTGGAGCTGAAAAATCTCTAATTCAGAGTTCGTATCACATTACCCAATCTACCTGAAAAGAATGCAGCGGGAAAGACCTGGTATGAATTTTGAATAAGCATTAGAAAAATAATCAGACCATGCGAAAGACATCTCTGTAACCTATGAGCTATTTCCTGGTCACTTATCACATTTATTGCAGCAGTCTCTGTCCTTGATCCATTAAAATGTAGCCTGCATTGGGGAAAGTATTCAGTGCTATTTGAGTGTTTGAGAGCTGCTCGAATTCAAGGTTTCAAACAGTTCTGTAAGCAAAATTCCCAGAGTTTATCAAGAAGGATAAAATACAGCAAAATAAATATATACATTTGTAATTAATTCTTTCTCTATTGAAATGCAAAAATCGATCCATGACAAATAATTATTAAGAACTCTTAAGAGTGAAAATACAGTGGCAGTTTTCTAAATTAATTTAATGGTTGACTTCATTTAATCAGTGGTAAATTATTTATTGGAAGTTCTTTAAGCACTTTCTTTTTACACAAGGGAGCCCCAATCTTGGTCAAGCTATAGAAATCACTGCAATAATAAACAAAAAACCCCCAGATGTTAACTATATGTCTGGGTTTGTGGAAAAGAAAGCAAAAGAGCTGGAAGACTGATTACTTTATGGTACAAGTTTGCATACAAACCACCTATCTGAAGTTACAGTTAGGAATCATGATCGTGCTTGCACCAGGTCAAATCCCTGAATGACCTCAGCACTTTCTACTTTAGAAATAGTGGGGTTTTTTCTCCAGTGGGAAGCCTGATCCATAATCACACCTTTCCAGCTGGTGGGAAACTTTTCTTCACTTCTAGCCTAAACCTGATCATGGCTAGTTTATACTTCATTGTTTTTGTATGTTGTCTTTTACTATAAATATATTTGTACTGGTTTTATTATTTGTCCCATTGCAATACCCATGGGCAGCAAGGCTATCCTCTCTCACATCCAATTATTTTTAGAAAAAAAACAGACAAGTTCATTCAGTCTGTTCTTGCTAAAGCAGACTCCCTGTTTACCTCAGAAAGCTGCCTCTATTTCAGCTTGCATTCACCTTTGTTGAACACACAGAGCAGGACAGTGCCCCATCCTTTAGAGAAAATTCAATGCAAGTTGGCATTGATATCACCTAATTTCTTTTAGATATACACCACCAAATACATCTTAGGGTCATTTATCTTTTTTTACAGATATATGAAAGCCTAAGCTGCCGTGGCTTATCTTTGTTGCCTTTAGTCATCCAAATAACTCTGGATCCACTGATGTCCTCCTTTTCCTCAGTCATTTTTAACAGATGAGCTTTGAGTTTATAGCTGAAAACTTACTTTATGTTATGGCTCAGGAAAGCCTTTTGATACCAGACAGACAAAAAGCATCTCAGTATTAACAGTTTGCAGCTTATTAGCACAGCATACTTCTGCTGAATTTCACTGCACCATGCAGAGCTTCATTTGAGATGATTAAAATTTAATATTGAGAGGTTCAACTAAGACATGCTGGATAATCTGCCATTAAATTTCTTTTAAGTCTCATCATACAAATCCAGGGAAAAATCAACTATGACAGGCTTGGAAAAGTGCACATTCAAGTAATGCTCTCTGTCCTCCATACAGGGCCTATAGAAAAAGTCACCACCAACTATTACAGTAACTTTTTAATATACTACCCCTTCTTCTTTGCTAGATCTTTGGGGGAATATAGGAAGCAAAATGGGAGGGTAGAAGAAAGGGTGGTATTTTGAGGTAAAGGTTGCTGATCTCAATAAATGGGAAAAAAAACCCCAGATAAAGCATGTGGAGAATGAAAAAGAAAATATACGACAAGCTAGAGTCATGCAAAGGATACAACAGCAACAATTAATTAGACTTGAATTAGTTAGAAGAAAGTAAATTGGACAAGAAAGTTTTGAACAACTTTATCTAAGAAATGATTCAGTGCCCATGAGGAACTATGAGAAATGATAAACATGAAGAGGTTTGGGGCTTGGGGTGGGTTATTTTGGTCTAGATTCGTGCGCATTAGAGGTTTCTTTCTTTGCTTGTTGGTTGGGGTTTTTTCTTCTTTTTTTTTTTTTAAATGGTAATAAGTGATTGTCTTCCAAGTTCAGTCATGCTATATAATGTAAACAGTACCTAGATCTCATTGGGCTGCACCCCTATTTTTGACTTGCATTCTGATCAGAAGAATCCAAGGGCTCCAGGTGTACCGTCCCAGACACAACCAGCGCATCGTGGATCTGTAGCTGCTCTTGCCTGGCCAAACTCCTGGAAGGAAACTCCACTCCTGGAATTACTTAGCTATGAGAATAAACCTTACTTTCCTGACTGCAAACTTCTTTAATATTTGACACTATTCCAGCCTTTCTGATTGATAAACCTTGTTAACACAAGTCTGTATTGTATTTCTACTTATTTTTTGTACTTTGTTATTCTTGTGCATTGTCCTACCAGCGTGTACTCCCTACTACAATTCCCATTGACCCATCGTATGTCTTTGGACTTGTGACTTCTTTTTCTAGTCTCCTATCACACCTGCTCTACCACACTCTCAGTTAGAATGGGAGAATGAATTGGCAATTCAAAGCTTCTCTGCTTCCTCTTCCATACTTTGCAACTACCGCTGAAAGCAAGATTTCTTCTCCAATGTTCAGATAGTTACTGCACTGATCCCTTCTGCCAGCTCACTTGACTTCGCCCACAGTGGGTAACTGAAATCCATCTGCCCATGACTGATGGCTACAGCTACACCAACCACTTGCTAGCTTGTGTGCTACTCCCTCCAGTTAACTGTGGAGCCAGACAAACCTCTTTTGGCCCTAATCTCTGGCCTGTTATTTAAACACAAATGTTGCTATACATTCCTTCTCTGGGATCTGCCAACCCTTGGGGATCTCACGGCGATCAGTGGAACACTGAAGAGGTCATTTTCATCCCTGACGGGTGAGGTCTGCACAGACTAACTTGTTCTGACCCTCCTCACTCAAAGCTCATGAGTCCCATCCTGATGTCTAGACAGGATCCATTAGACATCAGTGCTGTCACCCATGAACAGGCTTTTACTTTGGCAAAATGCTTACGGATTTGAAAATGCAGGGCATGTTTAAATAGATGAGCAGCAAGGATGTTGTGTGTGTTTTTTGTTTGCTATTTTTCCTGTAATGAAATTCTGCTATGTTGGAAAGCATTTTAATGAAATGCATACAGGAAACAAGCAGAAGTTGCTTGAAAATTATAGTTAATTATACATTAACTACCAGTCTTGTATGCAGTGGTCTGAACACATTACTCAACACGTTCATCATCTGAAGTTTAATGATAAAAACAAAACAAAATGCTTTTGGTCCTTCTTGCAGTTGTATAAAAGTGTGAATTAACTGGTTTGTCAATAGGTAGAAAGTATTAGCACTGGGTATTCGTTCTGTCTCTCACTAATTCACTAGGAGTACTTCCCCAATACACAAAGTGTTGGCATTACTCTGTTCCTACAGAAATGAAGAGATATTTTACAGAACAGAATGAACGGATAGGGACAGGATAAGAGAACTGACAAGGAAATTGGGGGGGTGGTGGGGAGGAGCGGGGAGTGGCAGTGGGGGGAAACAAACCCAAAACAAAACATTTTGTTCTCTAAAGGGAATTCTGTAGCCCAAACCCTACCCATCCTGCTTTGGAGGGGCACTTGGGTTTCCTGGTGGTCAGAAGAAGGCAGTGGGTTCTTTCAAAGGAAGCTCTGGAAGCTGACCTTCATTCACTGACTGTATCAGAAATATGGGAATCTGAGTATTTGCCTAGATAATTAGTATAAACATAACATTTTTCAATCAGAATTTCTAGCAGTTCTGTGGAATTTCTGAGTAGTGAGAAAGTAAATGAGTTTCCCAGTTTTACATTTGTCAGAGGTATCTTGAAGAGTAGTAGTTCATGCATGAGAGACTGCTTTCTTTGTGCCTGTCATTCTTCTTCTATTTGAAAAATTAAACTGATTTACCTGCTCATCTATCCCAGCTTTTGTACTTTTCCTAAGAACCCAGTGACCCATCTAAACCTCCTGATCTATATCTTTTCTTACACACACCATAAAAGACTCGGTGAGCTCATTAATTTATACTTCAGAACTGGAAACCCTCCTTCCAGAAAGATACCTTATTCTGATCTAAGCTTAGACAAGATGAAAAATTATCTCTCTGTTCTATTTATTTTGTTTTACATTTTATCACCCTTGTTATTAAAGCTGATTTCTCATCTGGCCTTGTCTGCTTTCAACTGAGGGACACAGGCTAGATAATACCCTCACAGCCCTGAGTTTTCCAACCTAGTTCCAGGCTTCACAGGAGACCACAGTTCATACAACAACCTTTATAACCATTAGAAATGTTGTATTATGACTTCTTAGTTTTCAGCTCACCCTAACATGTTCTTAATTGCTTTTGTTATACGTTTCTCCCCACCATCAGCCCCTGCTGCTAACAGCCCTTTAGTTTCAGTACCTTCTGCATTTTTTCTCTTAAAATTTATGACAACGGGCTGTGCCATTCCAGGAAAAATCTACAGTGTCGGGCAGAAACTGAACACAGATTTTTCGCCTGGGGTGTAAACTGGAAGGGATGCAAGCTGGCTCTGGTCTGGAATTTGATGTAGAGCTGTGCATAAGCAAATACACTTGGCAAATATTTGGGTAACACCTAAGTTTCCCTCTAAGGCACTTTCTCCACTTCTTCAGTCATTTCCTTGATCCACCCTTACACTTTCCCCAGTTTTTCCAATGTTACGCATGTGCATATATACATGTATGCACACACATGTATATTTTGTTACATGAAGCACGATTTTTGGATTGTCATTAAAAAGGTATGTATATTCACAGTTAAGGTCATTAATGTGCTGCTTATTCTCCTGATTTTGCACAACAATGAGAAAAGTATGAATTCTCAATTTCCATAATCTTAGGGTCACAATTTCTTTGATCCAATTTTATTTTAGTGTTGTTCTTTCAGGGTTTTTATTGGGTTGGGTGGGGTTTTTTTTTAGGTTAAATGGGATTGATGCATACAATTAACATACAATTAATGGGAACACATAAAAAAAAAGAGTTAAGACAAGTCCTTGACTTGCCTACTTACTTTTGTGCAGCCTATAGGCTATCCCAATTTATTAAGGTTAACTGTGAAGTTATTCTAATGCAAGGCAAGCAATTTAACAGGTATGTAATTTGGGGGGTAAGATTATTTTTTTTTTTTTCCTTTCTTTTCCAGGCCAAACTGTAACTTTGCCAACTGGAGCCACCTCCCTCCCCCCACACCAGAAGCCAACCATGTACAATGAAACATCAGGAGAGACCATTTTCTAGCCAACGATTTGCATCACCACCGTTCCTGCAGCTCAGAACCAGTTGACCAGATTTTTATTGAGCTTTTCCAAGTAACGTACCTTGGCACGGGATCAGGCACAAAGAAGAGATGAAGCAACTGGAAAGGAGAGGAGGCGACAGGGATTCAAGGGACAAACCAATGAGTGTCAGATGCTCTGGGGAGGTGTCTTGGAGCACTGCAGTAAATTTCAGACTGAAGCTCCTGGATGGTACCTTCTTCCACACCTGGCCTAGCGAGGTTACAGGTGCTAGTTATTGAAGGTTCTCTCCCCAGGGCAGTTTCTGTGCCCGTGCTGAAGATGCCCACTGCCTGCTCAGGCACATGCGCCCACTGCGCTGCCCTGCACATCTGCAGCCAGTGCTGTCGCTGGGGCCAAGCGCCCTGCTTCTGCTCCAAAGGACCCTTTGCTCCTCGTGCCAGTAGGTATCAAGCACGCCGACAGTCTCCTCCTTCACCCTTAAAACAGCCAAACCATGGAAGACCGCAGCATGATTCATAGAATCATAGAATGGCATGGGTTGGAAGGGACCCGAAGGATCATAAAGCTCCAACCTCCCTGACACAGGCAGGGCCGCCAACCCCAGGCCTGGATCTACACAAGGTTGCCCAGGGTCCCATCCAACCTGGCCTTGAACACTTCCAGGGACGGGGCATCCACCGCCTCTCTGGGCAGCCTGGTCCAGCACCTCACCACTCTCTATGTAAAGAACTTCCCCCTAATATCTAATCAAAACCTTCCGTCCTTCAGTTTTAATCCATTCCCCCTTGTCCTGCCATTGTCCACCCTTTTAAAAAGTTGAATCCCCTCCTGCTTATATGCTCCCTTCAAACCAACTCTTTTCAGAAACACTGTGCTGTTACAAAACGTCGCGAGAAACTCGTTTTCTAGGAAAATGGTTCCTCATTAGATGAAAACTACAAGAAAGTAACGACGAAAAATATGTCAGAGCTGTACTACATGGTTTTAGTGGCATTTGCCTCATCCTCGTTATTGAAATTAATTCACAAGACTTGCCACAATATGTTGATAGGATATAGCTGTAATACTTTAAGCTGTTGTTAAGAATTCAAAACATGACAATCAAAACAGTTCTCTTTAGATATGATTAGAACATTTATTTGCTTGTTCGACGCAAAATTAAGTAGTAAAAGCAACCAGGAGCTGGGAAGGCAGCCAAGCAATAAAATTGATTGATTGCCCAAATACATAAAAATATCCACAGCTTTCAAACATTCAAACATTCTCTCAAAAGCAGAAAATCATCTTCGAGGTTACCAAACAACCTGGTTGGACAGGATGGTGAACCTGCTTTTAAAGAGAAGACAAAGTTTGTCTGTGAGGTGTAGCTAATACAATTACTGGTTGCTCAAAATAGCATGCACCCCCATAAATCTGTCTCTGTTTAAACTAATTACCAGAAATTATTCAGCAATGTCATTTTTCTTGATTTTCTGATTACATCAGATATACAGTTGTGTGTTGAGGAAAAACATATCAGTGATACAACATACATTCTCAGACTTTGTTTTGCTTTGCAGCTGCTTCCTTCATAAGAATACAGATCACTCCATCACAGCACGTTGATTTTCTTTCACTCATTATGTTACAAACAACCATGGAAGGAGCCAGCTTTCAAATTATATCCATTTCTCCACACTGCCATCATTCTCTCAAACTCAACATTGTCCAAACCAAGTATTAAACAAGTATTTATAGTAAAAGCAGAGTATAAATTGCAGAAATGGAATCAAGTTTGGTACACTCACAAGCAGACTTTTCAGTGAAAGGCTGGTATTTTCAGTCTCTAGCTGTCACCAGAGGGATAAGAAGAACTGTCTAAAAAGTGGGCAAATAACAACTTAAAACTATTTGAATTAAGCAAATGAACTGCATTTCCCTAGGTAGAAGAAACCTGAATTCAGCCTCAGAGGTGTTGAATACAATGCTCCGTGTTCCAGACAGAGACGGGTCAAAAACTGTTTCTGAGACTGAATCAAGGCCACAGTTGTGCACGCCAAATTCACATTTCTCTTCATTGTTATTATTACATGTGACAGTTTTAGTTGATGTGAAGGATCAGAATTCGTGGCACATGGCATTCAGGGGGATTCAGTGTCTGGCTCTGGCAGAAGCTTTTGAAAATCTAAGCCATAAATCTGCCTTTGCAGGTTCTGACAAATTAATAATAATAATAAAAAAACAAAACAAAACAAAAAAACCCGAACCAACCCAAACTGCTGACAAGTCCAAAAAGTTGTTGAAATACTTTTCACAAGAGAAGCTGCTTATGAGACAAAAGGTTGTCGTTCCCCAACCTGTATGAATAAAATCTAACAAATATATGGCAATAAATATCTTCAAAGGCTTTTGTAAGTATTAACTAGCTGAAATTAATTTCTCTAAAACTTCTACTTGACTCTTAAGTAGCTGGTTAAACAAAACAGCTAAATAAACCTCATACCTGCATGCTTAAACTAGAGAATGGCTCCTGAAATAGATTTGATCCATATTAATGACTTGAAATAACAAAGCATCATGGATTTTCCCTACATATATTGAATGGACATTACTCAGCAATCTCTGAACTGTAAGAGTTGCAATAGCCGTTTTGTTTTTCAAATTGTGGTTCAGTTTTCCATATCATTGTAATTAGTGCAACTACACTGGTGCCAACAAAACCCTAGACTCAAAGCTCTTGGCTACGACAGCACATCTAAGTAATCACCATGGGATACCAAGCTAAACTCAAACAGGTTTCTTTTTTATGAGCTATATACATGAGCAAAAGCTAGAGCATGTTTAAACAAAGCAAATCAATTCAAGTCAAGCCTCCCTACTTAATAGATTCATACAGCTTATTAAGATGAGCAAACATGCCTTAATGAAGAACACCCATCTTCTAAATGAGAGAAATAAGGCCTTGGTTGTGCTATTTAGGCAAGGCAGGGCTTAGCTCCAGTTTCAGGCTGTCTCAGTCCTCCAAGAAGCAAAGCCATTACATGATGAGTTCACTGTGGACTTCTCACTCCTCTACCCATTACCTTTAGTCATACTTTGCTACCCCGTAGAGTTGTCGTGGTTATCCGATGACTCCCCAGTGGGCAGGACAGCAGGAGTCATGCCTATAGTGACTTCATGTTCAGCTGGGCTTTTCAAATGGCAGGATTGCTCCTTTCACTTCCCCTTCTAGAATATCACCAAGCACTTCAGAATCTCCTAAGATGTAAACGAATACTGGTTCTGAAGGAAGATTTAGAGTAATACCATTCGTCAGTGGAAACTACCACGATCATTTCCTAGAATGTAAAACTCTTCCCTCCATCTATTTTCTTCCCACCCCAGCACAACTTGGAGAAGTTGTCTATGTAAGTTGGTCAGCAATTGTGTCATCCTCTGATGGCACCATCTCAGGTGCTAGAGGCCTTTCCCACTGACTCGTCACTTGTAGGAAACTACTGCCACGGCTGTAACCTGCCTGTGAGGCAGGCACTGCCACGCTACAGCCTGTGAGTAGTGAATGCCGCTGAATACTGTAAAAGGGGTCTTTTTTTTAATGGTGTCAGATGCACAGATGTGGAGGCAACAGCCCCAAACGGAGAAATACTACTCTCCTCAGATCATATCACACTTGGGTATAATTGCAGTCAGGGTATTCTGCATTATGTCTTTGACAAGACACGGTTGGTCTGTTTTTCCTTGTATTTTTTCCAGAGCGGTTGTACGGAGAGCACATGCAATGGAAGTGTAAAAATGTGATCATTTTCATTTGTAGCACTTAGCAACCTCTCAACCATGGTAAATTTGTCCAGATGATTGACTAGAGCTAACTGGAAGGCTCAAAGGTTCCAGAACAGGAATTGATTAGCTGAGATTTTCGTATCACGAGCACAGGGCATGGGTCTGTGGTTCATACACACAGATACACATCACATTCATAAATGAACTACTTCATTCATTATGTAAATTTTTACACCTAATTACAAAATACATGCTAAGGGGTGCTCCATATTCCAAGGGATTTTGATCTCTGTGAAAATGATTAAATATGGAATTGATAACTAGATTCATCATTTACTGAAAAATTAAAAAGGAAAATACCGGGGAAGAAAAACAATTACTACACAGCACTGTGGCTTCATGCAGAATCAACTCAGAATTTCAAATAGAAAATCCAGTTCACCTAGAGCTTTTCCTGTTTATCATCTTCTAAAAAATGGCTATCTGACATCATCATTTACTGTTTGCAGTACATCTTGCAGTCATTCATTTTCCCTCTCTGGTTGTGTCACCTCTCTGACCAAACAACCTGAAAATATATAATTATGTATGAAGAGAATTCAAATGGAGAAAATGCTAATATATAGTGGTATTGAATGACATTAGAAAGCTCACCAACATTACCGAACAGATTAAATTAGCATTTTTCCACAACATTAAGGCTCTGTCATGGAATGCAGCTCGCAGTACATGCCTTTCTCTATCTTTTATTCAAATTAACCCTGGGCTTTTCCTTGCTCTGTGGCTTTAATCCTTATGGAGAATTATGATGGAGCAGTCAGTTGTTGCCAGGTAATATCACTCACAGGAGTCCTGAACCCCACCAGGCAATCAAAATATACATTGAATAAATAATGTGGCATCTGCCACATGAATGACTGGTTCTGTCACGCGCAGAAATATTTTAATACTTACTTTATTTTCTTTTCCCCTCATCAGTCAAGAGATACTCTCCTGAGCTGCAAGATACTTGTGGGTTTTGTGGTTAGAGCAGTATTTCATCATGATCTGCTACATATAATAGATCCATAGGCCACGAAAAGAGAACTTTTCAGGTACACACGGATTGAATTCCGCAACAAGCTGCAGAGGCTCTATGTATTATCTAAGGCACGAACCCAGGTCTGCTGCCTTTTATTGGAACGGGGACACGTCACACCACAGGACTGCAGTATCTACCAGTCCAAGCATTTTAATACAGTGTTTAAACACAGTTGTTACCACTTGAATAGAGGTACCACATTTTTATTTGATATATGTGTTTTTCTTTAGTCCTTCACCTTCAGGAAGATTTGAAGGGAAAAGTAGCTTTCCCCTCACTGAGAGAAAAGTACATTAGTAAGGACAATGACATCTCTTACGGATATGTTTCTTCTCAGCTGTTATTTTTTTTTCCATATTGTGACTTACATTTCCTCTACAGACAAGAATTTTCTTTATGATTTTGTGTGATATTAGCACCATTAAAGAAATACAGGGTTCACAGGCAGAACAATTCATCTGTTTCCAGACATTCCATGCAGAATACAATCTTCCCTCCCATGAAAACACAAAAGCTGCAATCTCACATGTCTTACACGTTCCCCAGGTCAGATCTCCTCCACATTTCTATCTGTAGAGGAGGGGGGGTTCTTTCAGAAGAGTTATTTCAATATGGTACAGTTAATGTATCATATCTGAACAACAAATCCTGCATCCCTGGCATACTGGAATTTCTTTCATAGTAGAAAATCCAAGCTCATGGTGTTATGATGCTGCTTCATGGCAGGAAAAAAGAAAACAAAAACTTAAATAAAAAGGTCTACATTTTAAAGTTTCATTCCTTTATACATTTTCACTGACATCAAGTAACCTACCCTCTTAGTACGTGTTTCCATGAGTAAGTTCAGGAGAGAAATAGCAGGAATGATCAAAAGCATTTACAAAGCAGAGCACAAACTAGTTCAGTATCACATATATAACAGTCCTGCAGTGACGCATATGGAGCTCAGTATTCTTTGTGATGAAGTCAATAATTAAAATTACATTTACTTCAGTGGGAGGCTTCAGAGAAACACAATTTTAAAAGGAAGGATAATGATCAAGACCATTGAAATCACAGGGGAAGTTGTGCGTATTGACCTAGACTGAGGCTAGGTAAAACAACCTAAGGTAAGCAATTAGGCCTTAGGGAGAGAGAGGTTTGGACAGGAGGAGAGGATCAAGCAGACAGATGGAAGAAGACATTGTTGAGGGGAATTAACAGAAGAATTTATTTCACAGCAGCTTAAAATAGAGGCAAATATGATCTGAAACTTGGGGAAAAAAGACGACGGTGATGGTCAGGAATTAGACAAGCTGAAAGCAAGATAAAGCTTAAGACTTGAGGCAAAATGATTGCTATCTGAAGCAGGTGAAAATAAATTTAAAAAAAAAAAAGTAAAAGAACCCAAACCCAAGAGAAGTTTCCAGGATCACCCAGTTTCTAAGCAGAATACTTTTACTTATCACAAACTGTTGAATGAAGCTTCTAGAAAATCTGCAATTTTTTTAGGTATGGCTGCACCTCCTGAATGTAGCCAAATCAGAAAGAAACTGATAAAAAAAATCCAAAAGTAAGATAGAAAAAAAAGATAATTTGGAAGAGGTTTTGGAACAAAGCCTCCTGCTGAAAGACATGAAACAGAGCGTGGAGAAACATTTAGCAGATAATGTTTCTGCAGGTTTCAAATAGCCTGTTTCAGAGCAGTCGAGATGTTTTGCAACTCTATCTTGTCAGTCAGTCGTGTGAGACTGAGAATGAGGAATTCGACCAACTGGGAGCACAACAAAGGACCAGCAGGAACTTTACTGAGACAATGACAACAAAAAAAATTATTAAAGGAACTGAACAACAGCATCGAGTGCCCCCTTCAGAATTGTAAAGGGAGGAAGAGCTGCTGAGGAGACAAGAGAAAAACAGAAGGTTTCTGTTCTGGACTAGCAAGGACAGAGAAATCAAGAATGCACTCAGACTAGTCTGTTATGAAGTACCACAATGGTGCATGGTTTCAAGAGGAAGTATCAACATAGATCAATACATAGCAATTCCTTTGGGAAGGGAGATAAAAGTATGCACTAGGGAGAGAAGCATTGACAGCATCCACCTTGCAATGTCCTTTTGAGAGTTGAAACCACAGAGCATCTCTGAGAAGTTGAAAGTTGGGAGTAGGAAGTAGGAAGATGAACTAAGGGCTATGCAGGAGCAGCTAGAGGAAGCCACACAAGTGGAGGCTATCTATATGCCTGCCTCACTCAGAGATAATGCACAAGACATAACTGAGTGACTATAAGGCAGAAACACATACACCACTTCAGATTTAAAATAAATTCCCTTGGAGCTGCCTCTACTGGAATTGAAAATTCTGTGGGCTTATAGTTACTTTTGCATGGCATTTTGGCATTTTCCTGGAGCTCTGAGCTGGATTCTGCCCTGTGTCTGCAAATACAATCAATAATTCTTGAAAGGTGCAATAGGAACGGGACTCAAATACCTTCAACAATCACCTCCATTTTAGCTGCAGGTGGTGTTTTGAGAAAACAAAAGGGAGATGAAGTAGAGCACAGAAGTGATTAGATCATCTACAGAAAGTGTATTCGCCTCACTTGGTAAAAGCTATTTTCTTGATGTTGCCCAAAAGGGAAAGAAGGGGGCTGAGTCAAAGAGCAATTCTGTTCTAGAACAAACTATTTCAAGCTGGTTAATATCCTTGACAGTGCTGGAGAAGTAAGTTATTTGTAAATGATATTTTGAAATATTTACCTTGAAGCTTTAAGCATATGCCCCAATAATCTGAGATCAAATCATTCAACTATTGAGGTGTTATTGATCCTTAGTAAGGACACTAAAGTTTCATGAGAACGCCTAAGTTATACTTGACTTTCAAACTGTGCTGCTTTTACAAAACATATGTTGTAGTTGAAAGCAAAACCATATCTTTGTTATGATTTCATTAACATTAGGGGTAATGTGGGCAGCACTACAACACATTACTAAAAAGATTTTCTTAAATATAACCTATAACACAAGTAGTAAAGAAAACTTACCAGCAGAGGTTCTCCTAAAAATAGACCCAGCGTGGCAAATACAAGATTTTAATTTTCTTTTATCTCTCTTTTTCAGATAATACAGTGTCTGGTGCACGCACTCTTCTACTGAAAATTTACTCATTTCAGCTTGTCTCTTTTGTTGCAATCCAAAGCTCTATTCTGTCATTCACATTCAATCAGTCTGCTCACACTGACTTCATGAAGAGAGAAGCAATTTGGACACTGAGTAAATAATTTTAAAGACAGAGGTCAGACTTCCTGAATTAACGTTTCTCCTTTCGTCTTCATACAAGAGTGCTATTGTCACAGATACAGGGTATTCAAGGACAGAGTCATCCCTCATCTAATACTGTATTGGGAATATTTGGTATTATTTATTAATGGAATCATTTAGTTATGTAAAAGGAATAATGCACACATAGGCTGTCCTTTTGATCCACAGACCTTGTACACAATGCGTGAGATATTTCTCCAAGGCTGATTTTTCAGGCTCCACGTATTAACAGAATGAGAGAAGCAAAGAAAGAAGCTAGAGGCATTTGAAGAGCATGACAGCTCAGAGAAATAATCGGCAGATCATCTACATGACACAGCTAAAATAAGTCCAGGAGTGCTCAGCCAGCTGCAGCCTAAGGGATCTGCCATGCAGCCAGCTGCTGCTGCTGTTTGACATCTGGGATCTGTAACTGCCATTGAAAAGAAGGAAAAAAACCCAAAAAAAACACAGGAGAAAAAGAATTTAAGAGTTACATGAGGTTAGCACCACAACAAAATCAGTATCTCTCCCTAAACGCTCGAGGTATTTCTAAAGGCATAAGTTTTACTGCAGGCAGGAATGAAGATGGAGCCCCTGCCCACTGCACGAACACGGCGCACAAAGGAAAGCTGCAATAGGCCCTGGCACAGGCGTGTGACGCAGTGAAGCTATGAGAGACACACTGTAACACTGCTAACAGCAACACCTTACGCCCTTACCTGAGCAGCAGTATTGTGACACACAGCCCCACTTGCTGGGGTGTCCACAGCTAACTCATGCCATGGGGGTGACAGTAGCCATTTTTTAAGGCTGAGTCAGTGGTCTCAAGCGTTGTGCCAAGGAAGCCCCATTCTCGTCTCGCAGAAAGCCTCAGGCCGATCTGCCCTGCCTGCCCACCAGTGTGTCCCTGGGCATGGAGAGAAGTGTGGGCAGAGAAGTGACTTGCTGGAGAATACATGGTGTGGCATCAGCTGAGCTAGGGAAGGCGAAACCACCCTGCCAAGGAGATGCCCCTTGCACAAAAGCCCGGATCCTCTTACCATGCCAGGCACGGGGGGGTTCACCATCCGTGTAGCAAAGAAAATTTGGGTTTTCTGGGCTTCAGTCTTTTGCATATCTCTATGAAATACAACAAAACTGTCAGTCAGTGCTTCCAGATTGCTGCACAGAGTTGCTGACAGGTTCCCTTTCTCTGCCTTGTGCACTTCATCAAAGGTTACTCTGTATGTCTAGATAGCTTCTCATCCTCATATGACCCCCTCTTCCTCTCATGACTGAGAGCATTTCAGATATGAGTGATTCAGATATGCCTGACACAAACTCCCAAAAGCTTTACTAAGTGTAATTTTACAAAAGGAAATTGCCTGCTTCTCTGGGCTGGATCAGCAATGTTTCCCCTTGTCAACACACAATGCTGGTGGAGTTTAGAACTGCTGCAGACACACTTTGAGAGAGACACCTCCCTGGGAAAGATCATGGGTGGAAAAAACCCACTTTTGTGCCCCTGCACGTGTTTCTGGGGCAGTTTCTATATTTACATTTTTGGGGAAGTAGCTTTGGGCCAGATTTTGTCACTCCTATTCATAGTGAAGAGTGTCTCACTGCCCAAATAGTCCCAAGGGGCTGCACTGAGGCAATCTGGATCATGCTGAAGAGCTCTTTCCACTGTGAGTGATTTATTTTTCTGTCTGGCTTAAAGATGGCTTCAGCTGAACTATTTATAGATGAAGGCAGTGTTCATGGTGGTGGCAGACTGAGAGTATTACGTAGCAAGAAACATTTCTGCAAAGGGTCTTCTGCTCGTCAAAGGGGCAGATGGCAGTGCTGTGAGCTTGGAGCATCTGCACAAAACAGGGAGTGAGAAGGATGAGGCACATCCATGTTACCCTGATGCTGCTCACGGGCACCTCGCCAGCAAGGGGCACACAGAGCACTGCACAGATCTCTAGAACAGGCAAAACTTGTATTTCGAGCAATGAAGACTTGGCCTTTGCTCTTGGCCTCAGACAACTCAATGTGTTGCACCAGTCTGGAAACTACATTTCTGGAAGTTACAGAACCAAGAGCTGTATCTAACATAGATAGATATTGATACGGAGTGTATGTACCACAAGTGTGTACCTGAATGAAGCTTTGAGGCTGCAGCCATGGCCATCACCCCAGCAGTCTTTCACAGAGGTCAGGGCTTCTTTCTAAGGTGATAAGGAAAATCCCACTCCATGAAGAAGACACACAATGTATCGATACATAAGGCTTGTCGAGGCATATTCAGAGATAACAGGTAGACAGACACATCAACCACAAAAGTAATCTTGAAATTTTGCCTCTTCTCTTCAGTTTATTGACATGCACATCTCCAAAGTCCTATCTAGAAAAGTGCTTTATTGATGAAGAGCTGCTATTTGTCACAACTAGAAGAAGGTAGCTTGGGGGTGCAGATTTTACTGTCTTTAGCTAAAAAGCAATTCACACACAGAGGAACTGAAAAGGGGAAGATTATCAGCTTTTCAAGCTTGGCCTTGAGATGCAACCATCAAACATAAAATTTTGGAGCTTTGATGCAGGTCCCACATCGCACACCCTGGCACATTTACACCAACCAACACCACAGAGAAAAGAAAAGGTTCTCCACTTTCTCATTTCAAAGTCCCATGGAGACATAAAAGGCTCTCACCAGAAACACAGGGAAATATAAAATGCACTGCGTAATTCCAGCACGTTCAGGGAAAATAATCCCAGAACCCACTGATGTTTTCCTGTTACAGAGAGTTAAAACTGGCAAAACTATAGAAAAATTCTGATGGGTTCTAATCTAAACCATTTACTCCACAAACAGCACAACTGATTCCATGCCCATTGCTGTTTCTTTCAATGAATCCAGGTTCTTCCCAGACCCAAAGTAAGACAAACTAAAAAAGAAAAAAAAATTCTTAACTTTACAAACATTAAGTCTGTCATGAATAATGACTGTGCTCTGGAGGACCCAACAGTGTTAGCAACAGAGAATCCTACACTCACTCTTCTTGTGAATGATGGATCTTTGAGTTTGGGGGTGGGAAAAAGTTTGCATGGCTGGTTATGTGTTGAGGGGAGGGAGGCTGATAAACAACCTTGAACCAGATTGTGGACTTGCCCTTGTAGGTCCTCAAATATTCCAGCCCATTGGGCTAAACAGATCAACAAGCAGGATCGATGCCTGAAAAAGCATAAGGATGGGGAGCTAAGCAGTTTTCTTTCTGTTAGAGTGACCCATGGCTAATGGCTTTGCTGGATGGAAGCCAGTACCCTAAAATACATATCTCTTGAGTTTGCCTAGAAGTGGTAGGTGTATTACTTGTTAAATTACTCTCTCCCTTATCTCATGTGGAGGAAAAAAATAAATATATATATATTTATATGCACAAATATTCTTCTACTACAAACAGACACAAATTGCTTTTCAGGAGGTTGAAATGCTTCTATATATGTATATATTTCTGGAAACCTTTAAACTGTTGTATCACTAATTCCAACAAACACTTGTCTTCCCTCTAAAGGAATCAATTATGCATGGCAAGAAAAGAACAGAGAGAAGAGAGGTCATCTCAGTTAACTTCAGGTGCCTAGATGTTAGATGCTCAGCTCCAGCTAGTCACTTATGCTGCCCTAAACCAGGTGTCTGAGGTGGAGAACATTCCCTTTCAGATGTTCCAGTCTCTCTCCTGTCACTAGAGAGGGTATTTGGGTGAACAGTTTAGAGGACCCAACCAACTCTCAAATGACTGAGGTTGGCCAGGTGAGTCACGCAGTGCCAGGGAGCACCAAACAGGAGCAGAAGAGCCTGAGTCCAAGTCCCTAACCTCATCCTCGTCAGCAGCACCAAGTGCTGGTTTCCTTATTTCTTCGTGGCCTGCCAAAGGGTGCTCCAACTCCCCAGGGCCAGGTCTGGTGAGTCTCATCTAACAATCAGCTGCAGCAAATGCATGCAAGACCCAGCAACACAGAGGAGATGCTTTCACTCCGATGGGTCACCACTCAAACCAAGCAGGAGGAGGGCTCATCTCGCCCATCAGTTATTGCTGCTTCCCACACCATTTCCCATGAACTCCCAGCCACCAGCAGTTTAGAGATGCTAACTGTCCAAGCTGTGCCTCAAAGATGTTTCAGCAAGTGAGAAGATCACAAGTTACTCAATACAGCCCACAAAAGCTTTCTCACACACTAAGTTTAAGCAATAGTGTAGATGAGGTTAGACTGACTGCACCATAGTGTGCACAGCACTACCTATCCCAAAGGACTGTTTCTCATAACGGAGCTATCATGCTGGGTAATGAAAAGCCTCACTTCTTTAAAGGAATAAAAATTGCATGAAGTATGCTTGAGTTCCTTCCTCGCAAAAAGATCTGTCGCTAAGTGAATGGGGTAGAGTCTGGGGAGGAGATCCACACTATCTGTCTCCTGACATCATGGGAACCAAAAGACCTAAGTGCCATATCTGGAAGACCTTCTTCTTTATAGTTCTTACACCAGATGAGACCGAGGTTGCCTCGTACCAACCTCTAGAATATATATGTCCCTCTAGAACCACCTCGTTATCTCTAAAAATCTTCAACTCTTAAAAGAACAGCAGGGCCAGAAGATCGAGAGAGGTGAAGCCACAACTGGAGTACAGTGTCCAGTTCTGGGCTCCCCAGTCCAAGAGAGACAGGAAACTACTGGAGAGAGCAGAGCAGAGCAGATGAGGGGACTGGAGCATCTCTCCTATAAGGAAAGGCTGAGAGAGCTGGGTCTATTTAACCTGTAGAAGAGGAGAGTGGATCTTATAATGCTGGGACGCTTATAAATATCTAAAGTGTGGATTTCAAGAGGATGGGCCCAGACTCTTTTCAGTGGTGTCCAGTGACAGGAAAAGGGGCAGTGGGCACAAACTAAAACACAGGAAGTTTCATCTCAACATGAGGAAAAACTTCACTCTGAGGGTGGCAGAGCACTGGGACAGGCTGCCCAGAGAGGGTGTGGAGTCTCCTTCTCTGGAGAGATTCAAGACCCATCTGGATGCTGTCCTGTGCTAGGACCTAGATACTGTTCTAGGTGATCCTGCTTTATCAGGGGGTCTGGACTAGACTAGATTTGATGACTCCTTCTAATTCAAGTAGTTTGGTGAGAACATGCTGTAGATTTCCCTAATTATCCAGAACTTAGCCTTCCAGTGTATCCACGTTTCCACCCTGCAAAACAAAGGCAGTGGCCAGCACTGATGTGTGCCTCTGTCTCATCTCGGTACGGACTGAGGATGTCACCAGTCAGAAGCACCTCCAAGGTCAATTATTTTATACAAAGGCCTCCAAAAAAACTGGGACAGATTGTATTTCTCAGCCTCAGAAGGACGATGTGGTTATATCACCCAAACTCATGACCTGGGCAGTTACTATACAACAGGCACCTTACCATACAGTCTAAATATTTCTAAATAGGTCTGAAGCTCTTTGATCTGGGAAATAAAAGAACAGTATTATTCAAAAATGGAAGTTAGGCTCTTCAAAAAGCCGGTATTAGGCCTGGCAACAGCACGCAAATTTTTGATAGTGGTAACAAAATTAGCCACTCAATCGTTCATGCGATAGATTCTTCCAAAGTTGCCTCAGACATAGGTTTGGGGCTTGTTTTCTCTTCTCACAAAGGTCTGCTGAGAGGTCTGCTGGCCACTTTATCTTACATCTCATTGGGTTTAACTTTTTCAGTACATTTTCACATCTCACAGCTTATGCCTGACCTATAACTGCTGCACAGCTTGAAAGGCTCTACGTAGAAATTGCGTCAGTTGAGAATCAGACCATTGCTCAGGTAAGCATCTATCTGTACATTTCCCTCTCCATGTGGCACTGGAGGCTGTACACGTAAGGACATAGAAGATCTAAAGCACGTTAAAGTGTCTTATTTCTGATTTCCTCTAGACCTCTGCCTTTCAAACCCTCTCTGCAGACCTCATGGAACCAAAGCAGGGAATAATAAGTTTTCTGGGGCGCGGGGTCTGAGCCTTTGTTCCGAAGCTGCACCATGGAGAAGCGGGTGTTGTTCAACCACAGCAAGAGGATTAATATGCCACAACATCTTAGGCAGAAGAGCTTATCCCACAGGTGCATCAAGGAGTCCAGGTGTTTGGAAAGCTGTCCCCTGCCTCCTCCAAGGATTTCAAAACCACACACTGTTTTTGGAGCTTTTTCAAACCATTGTGTTAAAACACCTGGGCTCTCTCAGCTCCTTCTGCTAGATATTGCCTCAGGGGAATATTACATATTCCTTATGTGTGCCTTGATATAATTCACAAAAATAAGTGATCAATGACAATGTGAGAGCCCAGCATTCTCAATTAAGATTGTATCAGCTCAGAAACAAGGCATTTTTTTCTTTTCTTCCCGAAAATTCTTAATTAAAACAGGTAAGTAAATACATAAGACAGATGAAATTAAATTTGGAAAGGCTGGACTTTCTAAAGACAAGCTGTTATTGACACGTTGTCAACGAAACAAAATATTATTCACTTTATAAGTCTTTCAGCTTACATGCGAAAAGATTAATTTCTAGCCAAAATAAATCTCTATTTATAGCTCTTCCTGAGTCACTTACTGAAAGTAAGCTTTTAAATCCCCATTGTAACAATAAATATTACTTTTTTTTCAGTATAAAGTACGAAGCATACTCATGAAGTCAGAGACTGAACTGACTGCAATTAAAAAGTCCAACCTTGCTTATGTTTAGAAACTGTTCCTTCATCTTCCCTTCTCCTCTGCTTTCTGAGGCTTTCACAAAGTACACAAGGACACTGAAGTGACCTTTTAATCAACAATTCAAATCATCACTCTGGAGACTGAATAAGGAGATTCAATACAAGCTACTGTTTATTTATCATACTAGAAAAGGTGAAGGATCTGTGTTTATACAGTGAATGTGTCCAATATAGCCAGCAGCGATCCAGCTGTAGTTGTCCTTCATCTGTTGCTAGCTCCTCCACCAGTACTGCGTCTCAAGCCTTGGGTCTGTTTCTCAAAACTCTCCCTTGTGAGTTAAAAATCACGTGTCCCATGAAAGAGTAACTCAAAAATCTTGCATTTATCTGGCTTTGTATGTTCATGCCAGTATCTGCATCCCTTTCAGTTCAATGTAGCTAGGTTAAAGACACATGTTGCAGTCCTCACAAAACTTCCAGATGTTTTGCTGGCCACCCATGTTCCCTGACTCCTATTACTCCAACAAAAAGGAAAAAAAAATAAATCTAATTTATCCATCTTTTACTACAGTTTTCCTTACTGCACTCACTTAAAATTAGCTTCTCTTTCCAGACAGGGTTTCTGGTCAGTCAACAGTATTCCTACTTCCCTGTGTCTAACCACTCGTTCTTCCATCTTCCCAGTGGACCTGACACCCACACACTGAAGCAGGTAATACACAGGAGGGCTCCTGAACAAAACACCCTCTCTCCAAAGATGCTACACAGCAGCAGCTTGCATCCTACCATTCTACCTTCTCCGTGCCTTCAGCACGTTGCTTTTGCAACCCACAACCTTCACTCATCACTTCCACCAAGCTAAGCACAACTGTTATTATAAGATGGAGTTGATTTGAGGCAAAGGCACCGGCCATTTCCAAATCACGCTTGTTTGTTTTATTTGAACATTTGCTGTTGTTGTGCACACACACCCCCCACTGAAAAAAAGGAAAAAAACAAAAACACCCAAAACAAAACAAAAGAAACCAACCCAGGTTGCCAGTATCAGGTTTGTTTGGGCCCCGAGGAGAATCCTTCCCTAATGCACCTGAGTCCGAGGCCTGACTGACGGCCCTGCTCATCGGGAGCAGAGGCTAGGCCTGCTCCCGGTTCTGAGCGCTCTCCAGAGAAAGGTAGCGGTTCATTAGCGTTGTACCCAAACAAGTGGAAGGCACCAGGTGTTAGGAATTTTCTGCAAAAGACGCTGAATAGACAGGTGGTGAAAGTTGCTGACAACACAGAAACATCTAGCTTAAACAAGGCTTGGGAGGATCATTAGGAATCTCCCGAAAGACCAAGCAAAAGTATGCAATTAGGCAACACTTAACAGGGGAATGATTGCAGATAAGTGCAAGGTGTTGCATGAGAGAGGAGAAAAATAAACAACTTTCTGGATGAGTGTGACCTCTTCAAAAAATAAGCGGCTCATTGAAGGAAGGACTGCAAAATGCCTGCAACTGGTGGGGGCGGGCAGGGGAAATAACATGAAGCAATTAAAGATCTTTGACGTGTCTGTAACTACCACGCATAAAAGGTAACTGCAATTACAGAGACTTGTATTTCTCTTGAATCCATCCTTAACACAGCAAAACTCCTCACACTGGGAATTTCATTGGCTCATGCCTGTGCAAGATGCAGAGATCCCAGCTCTGCCTCAGGCAATGCGAAGACCAACCCAATGGCCAAGATGCACAGGCTACTCTTGCTGAAAATCAGGAGTCCAGTGCTACACAGGGTTTTCTAAGCAGAATGATTAGTACATATGAACTCTAGCATATACAGAAACCCTACCGCTATTGAGTGCTACACAGGCTAAAGAAAGGTGTAGGAGCCTTCCAAAAATCCTGGCAATTAACTGTAAACTCACTGAAAACAAGAATATTACAAGGTTTGCATTTTAAAATGTGTAACTGAATTACAGTTCTTATTGAGTGAAAAAAGTAAGGAAATTGAGTTTATTGGAGGTTTTAGTAATGTGTTGCCCCAAAAGTGGGGTCGTTACACCAATATACACACAGAGCAGAGGTATTTGATTTATTCCATGCCTGTGCAGAGATGGGTGCAAGGTACAACCCCATATAGCCACCACACTGCACACAGAAGTGACAACATATTTATCTTCTTACAGGGATAAAAAACCCCTGCCTAAATCTACACTAATTAGTTAGCAATTACCGCATCATCTACTATTGGTCAAGCATATTCAAATTACCACACATGTTCCTAGAAGGCTGGGGGACTATTTGCATAGTCCTTTAATTAGGTAGGTGGGTGCAAACTCCCTCTGCCACCTTTACTCCCCCCGCCCAAACTTACTGACCATTTTTGTTGACTTCAGGCCTCTGTGGTCACCCTGGACCTCTCCATACCTGTCGGGGCAGGATATTTCCTCTTTATCAGCCTTTCAGCTCTTCTCCAAGGACACATTTCAGCAATGCCTGCTCTTTATCAGTCTTTCCGCCCTTCCTCAAGGGTAGAGTTGTTAGCAAAGCAAGGTGGTACCTTTAACCCGAAATTATACAGTGTCTGAGCACCAACCCAAACACATTTCTGTCCCTGCAAATTGGAAAACTATTTTATAGACATCAGTGGGTATATGGATGGGAACAGCACCTGCATGCACAGCTATTTTGATTCAGATTTGAATGACCATGAGACTCCTTGCCTCTTAGCACAAACTGGTGCCCAGCTGGGATCAAAATTCTGGCCTTCCTGGATCACATCCAAGTAGTTGTCCAGGTGAATTGTTGGAATTGTCACTTGACTGATAAATCTGGGACAAGCCCCTAATCAAGGGAGTACACTGAAAGAAACAGAAATATTTTCTACTGTTTGAAATTATGAGGTAGAATCCCTGATTGCATTCCAGTCAGTGGAAATTTTACTGTTGTTTTCAAGAGGAGATGGAATTACAGCCCCAAACCCCATTATTTAGGAGGCTATTATATTTCCCCCAAAAAGGGTTGGAACTATTCAGATGGAATAATCAAGTAGCTTTGTGATTCACGTTTATGGAAGTTAATCATACAAACTATTAGGTGCAGAATCCTTGATATTTCTTCTTAGTCCTGCATAAATACCAAGTTCTGCTCTGGACATATTAAGGCTTCCTTTAATGCTCACTTTTTAAGGTCTCTTTTGTTGCTTGACCCCTAGCAGAGAGGGATACAGGTCAACTTAAAAAAAGGAAAAAAATATCAGGAAAAAATCTTTAGTATTAATTTTTTTTTTCATTCTGTCTTCCTAGAGCTCCAGTGTGGTTTCACAGGTTTCTACCTGCTTAATCTTCATGTTTACCTAAAGAACTCCCAGTATTTTAACAGTGCTTGAGAACTGAATCAATATATGCTGATAGAAGCACCTCAAATGCATATACCAGCACCTGCCATGGAAGAAGGAAGGGGAATAATGATCAGGGCTTCAAAGCTTCAGTAGTGAGGATGTGTAATGCCCTTTCAATGTCTGATTTTACAAAATACATTGAGTGCTGTGACCCTCCAGTGCCTAGGTAGCAGGGGGAACCTCTGTATCTCCACACCACAATGGCCTTCAGGGGTCTTTCTCTGTTGAGCAAGGCTTGTGTCCTCTCCTGCCAGTCCTCTGCTCTTTTAAAGGTGCTTCAGCCCTTCTCAGAGCTGGGAGACCCCTCTACATAAACTGATGGCCTTTATCATCAGCTGCTAGTGTAGCCACCCAACTGCACTTGGAATAGGTGCTGCTGTGCCATCAGCATCTCCCTGCAGCTGTCAGAGTGCAGGTGCATGCTCACACAGCAGTTCCTGCAGAGCTGCTCCTCTGAGCGCAGCCAGGACACGTGGGGCTCAGGACACATGAGGACACATGAGGACTCATGAGGACACATGAGGACCTCCAGCCAAGCCGATGTTCCCACCACTGTCTGTGTCTACCCACTGACACCTATTTGTGCCTTGCCTTTGGCAGTCAAACTCAGAATTTGCAGTTTTGAGATATAAAAAAAGGAAGTCAGAAATAGTTAGAAGCACATGCAACTGGGACTTAAGAAGCAAAGTTTGAGGGAAGGACAGAGGGACAGTTCAGTGGGAATGGAGAAGCCAAGGAGACATTGGGACAAAGACAATGAGAGGAGAACCCATCAGGAGTTATTTCATCCCATTCAGAGAAAATTACCTTAATGATTCAGTCATTGTTTTTTTGGTTTTCAGTTGAATAATAATGGAAGTTATCTTTTGGGCTTTTCCCAAGGCTAGCATGATACCTCTTCCTAGGACACAAACAACCACTGGACATAATATGTCACTATTACTTTGTGTTTTTTAATATGATAGCTTTGAAACTTATTTAATGGAATAGCTGCCAGAGAAAAGACATCGTGCAATCCAAATCATCCTGGATGATCTTCCAATCCCATACCAAATCAATGAAGGACCGTTTTTTTCCTGGTCGGGCAGTAGGTTTATGTTACCATCTCAGAATTCAGCTAAAGAGAAACTAAATAAAACATAGCTTATTGGACAAAATGTACAGAATAGCGAATCACACTGTTTCTTTAAAAACTCACATTTTCCTGACTGTGCAAGCATCATTAACCTGGGATCATTTTTAAAATTGAAAATGAAAAGGCATGATAAAAGTACAGGCTGTTCCCATTAATACTTACTGCTTCCTTGCAGTATGCAAACCAGAGAATGTAAGCAACTCCTATGAGACCATGAATACCATCTTAAACAGAACATGAAACAGCAACATACACGTTACAAAGCAATGCTTCCCATTCCTTAAAAAATAATAAAAGAGAGAGGTATACAGGGATGGAGAAGAAAAGAGTAAGGAAGGGAGGGAAAGGAGGAGAGGAAAAGAGAAAGGGAGAGATAGAGGTAGAAATACAATGATGTCAGGAGTGCTGAATCCTTTGGAAGACCTTTGGAGAACCTGGTAAAGTACACAGAATGGAAAGGAAAAGACGCTTTTTTCCTTGACTGAAAGGAAACACATAAGCTGAGGGCTAGAGCAGAGCCAGTAATACCCCCCTTACTTGCTGCCCAGGGGCTATAAACCAGTCTGAAAGCAAAGACCAGCCTCTGGAGCATGGTGCTCACCCGGCTCGTGCCCTGTTAGGCAGCATGGCTGTGAAAACTGTGCCACTGTTAAGCGGGACATGACCCTCTGTGATCTTCTCCACCATGTTAGTGCAATGACTGCAACTCCTAACAACAAAATCCTGAAACATGGAGTGATTCCCATTCTTTCCTCAAAGACTCCTCTATCTGAAATCTGTTTAGCACATACAGTGAAGTCCAGCCAGCCCTTGCGCATCGTATTTTCTGGATATATTACATGGCTATAACCTCCCTACAGGCTCTTCTTTCTCTCTGTCTGCATGTGCTTCCTCATCCTTTTCTACTCTTTCTCTACTACTTGGTTTTTTCCTTTGTCCCCTTTTCTTCTCTTCACTCTTTACTATCTCTCAGCTTTGCTGGACTTACTAACTCGCATGTTAGTGTCTTAACTGTCTACTCTGGATTAAATTTAGAACTAAATTAAGAACATGGGGCCATTCAAAAAGAAAATGGAATATAGAATATGGTGGTTTTGTTGTGATTTTTTTCTCCCATCATTCTGTCCATTTGTTTTCCTTTTTTCCCCCTCCATTTTCTCCCCTTTTACCTGCCCAATTCAGCTGCTGTTTGAATGCATCCTTACATATTCCTTTTTATAGCTTCCATTTCAGCAGGAGGCTGATTTGTATTTAACTCCAAGAGTAAACAATATAGATAAAAGTATTATCTGAAATCAATCTGCAAAACCTGAAATTAATCTGCAAAGCAAGGAAATTGACATTTTGTTTTAAAACTAAGAAGAATCAACTAAAAATCTATCTTTCCAGTCAAGGAATAGTTTACTACTGGTGGTGTAAATGTATACAATTCCTCTGAGACTGAATTCTCCTTAAATCATCAGCTACATGTAATCTCACCTGCTGTTAAAAAGAAATTCAAGGAGAAAAAGCACTAATTTTTTCCCTCCGTGACGAGCCAGAAGATGATGTGTTTTAAAAGTTCTCTCTGGGCAGTTGCAACAGCAGCTTCAGGAAAAGGTCTGTGGAGACAGGCAGCAGGGCAAGCACCACTCGGATCCATCCCCCACCGGGCTGCACAGGACAGACAGCAGGCAGCGACAGACCCACAACCCCTCTCTTTCCTTCCAGCTTCAACTCACTCCTTACACAACTGCCCCCCAAGCATCACCACGCTGCACTGGACCCAAACGCCCCACCGCACACGGTTCTTACCATGGGCTGAAGGTAATTAATGAAATTCCCAGTTCTGGCCTCTTTCTGCTGCCTTACAAATCCCTAAACTTGGGGCTGGTGGGGAGCACTCTTCTGGTTGAAGAGAGGGATTAGCCCTTTTGTATCCAGGTCCTAAAAATAACCCCCACACGAAGACTTTGGAAGCACAAAAGCATGACTTTATTTCAAAATATTGTCTTCTGAAAAGAAGGTAGAATAACATGTAAGAAACTAAGGATACAGATGCTAGATTTTCAGACAGCCTCAGAATGGTATTTCAGGACTACCCTGGTGAGTTCTTGTTCACCTGAACATAAAAATGACTAGATAAGATCTCTCCCTCAGACACCCACTAAACGTTGTGTAGCCACGTCACAAGGCTAAGACCTTGGGGTCTGCCTGGACAACCTGCCCATGAGGAGGCAAGAGGCAAGCCTCAGAACTCAGAGGTGATGAAGGACCTCTCAGCTTAGCTCCTGCCAGCTCCCCAGAGCTGCTGCGACAGTGCTGTCCTGCCCACCACCTATGCTGTCAGAATGGCCAGTGGTAGCCAGCAGAGCTTCTGGGTGCCTAATGCACCTTGGGGCCCAAATTCCCACCAATAAATGCGAACACAGTCCTAAATTTTCTACTTCTGACTGCACTGAGATGGAGAAAAAGTCAACAGTGTTCTGCTCTGCCCCATGCAGCAAATGCAAATTGCTACTGTCTGATGCCCTCCCCTCAGCACCATGCAGTGTACACCGTATGCCCTGCTCACCCATGCCACATGAGGAGGGAACAGGCAGAATTACACCCTTGGTGATGTCATTTTCATTACTTGAGACTTGCGATTTATTCAGACTTAATCTCTGCGTATACCCGGGTTTGTTAAGTCGGACGCATCGATTTGAATTTCAGATTTATACAAAGAGTCACTGTTTGGCAGTTGACCAGATAATACATGACCACTGCCACAAACTGTTCCTTTCTGCAAGCAAAGGCAAATATACTATTTTATCCTGCTAGCGAGACACACAGAAATGGATGCTGCTTTCTGAAGAGTGTATTTCCAGAGATACGATTCAAGCAAACAAAAAAAAATAAAAGAGAGAAGAAAAAAAAAAAAAAGACAAAATCTGCCTGTAGGACCAGCTGAAAGGGCATCTGGAGAGGCAAACACAATGTAGTTATGTATCACCAGTAGTTGTCAAGGTAACTATGGGGTTATGATTCCAGGGTAGGTAAAAAATCGTTTCACCTATCTTCTAAGCGAGTGGTCCCCAGCCAGCAGTTTGGGGTGCAGGAAGAGCCTGAGTAAGGATCTCAGGAGGACAACATCAGCTTTGTAAGGCAGGCACCAGTTTTACACCAAATAAGCAGATTTTTGGACATCTCTCCATTATCTGTGGCCTGTGCTTTCAAAGCATAAAGTCTTCATGGCACTGGAGATGTGTTTTGCCTTCAGCACTCAGAAGGAAATCCTATTTGAAGACTTCACTTAGCTTGGGATCAATTTTGCGTCATCTCAAAGCCAGAAAAACCAAAACCCTCAAAAAAAGATTGATGGCAACTGGGCTCAGACTCACGAGAAGTGTTTTCCATAGGACATTTCCATTTTGTGGCAAGTTTAAAACAAAATCTTGTTTGAAACAAAATCGTTGCAAAATTCTCTTTCAAAAATAATATTTTATAGCATGCATTTGCAAATCAACATGAAGCATTGCTAAGCAGCAGCTTAGCAATTCCAGAAGACTTTAAAGTCTAGATTCTAAAGCAAAGATTCTCTTATATAGTACAGTAGTCTGGGATATAAGAAACCCAGAATGATTTGGGATGAAAAAAGCCTTTGATCTGAATTGACCTGAACACAAACTACCACATTTCAAGTTAATCCTTTCTACAGGCAGGGGCACTTTCCTCCCTTTATTTCAGAGCTATGAATGAAAAAAAAATTTCTCTCTTTTGCCAATAAATGCTCCTATGAAATATTCTGTCTGGATGAAAAATTGTTCCAATTAGTACCATGGGATTTTTACATGGACTCCCTTCCAAATGCAAAATATAATCTAGGAGAAAGCCTGTAAGATTTTAGGTTGGGAAATGAACTTTTCACAAACCTCCACTTGAGAAGCCCCCAACTACCATGACAAGGTTTTGAACAGAAGGAACTGCTTTTTTCCTGATACAATATTTTTTCCTTTCCCTCCTCCAATACATATTTCTACTTAATTTTTTTCTTTTTTTCCCCTGATATGCCATAAAACTCCTAAAGAGAAAGAAGTACAGATGCTGTACCATTTTAATGAGATCCATGTTCCAGGAAGCCTAGTAGCTGCAAATTACTTTAAAAACCCCATAAAAACCAAACCTGAAAGCACGTGAGCATGAGACTGGAGTAGAATGAGAGGAAACACAGAACAACAGCACATCTTGCCCAGAGTCATGGAGATCTCTCTCCCACACTACATTTTCCATGCTTGGGAGGCACAACACTGGCAAGAATTACTTTTCAACTAGGTCAAACTAAATGCTGGAAAGATGATTTGATTTATTTTGTCTCCTCAAGTCACATCAGTTGTGAAGAGCTACTCCTCCCCAGCAGCCTAAAGTCAACAGTAATCCTGGTAAGAGAAGGCAGTGGGAGATATAATGTTAAGATTAAATAAGGACTACAACACGGCTGACCATTTCCTTTGGGGAAATGGTCAGAGTTCACATCACCATGTCCAGAAACGCTGCCTCGACATACAAAGAAAAATCCAAATCCAGACATGATTATTAGACACCTAATTATTCTCATGTTAGATATTTTGCTTAATTCAAGCATTTATCAGTCTCCTTAGGGCTATTTCTTTTTCTCCTTACAAGCAAGATTTTTCTAGCACCAAGTATCAGAAAAGACTATTAAAAAAAATGTTGCACATTTACTGCAAGTCTTTAAATAGGCTGAGAAAGGTTTTAAAGTGCACATGAGCATACTGACTTCCATTCCGATCGTGAAAATGTGGCAGAGATGTCATGCATCTTGTAATCTTGAACATATTTTATTTGAAACTTAGATTTGAAACTTTAGGACTTAAAATCTGTTAGTCTATACACTGCATAGAAAAAAATAACAAGAAGGGCAAGCTGCTCTGGAGTCATGAGCAATATTTCCTGGTCCTTTCACTCAGCATGTGTTACTAAATTCCTTCCCTCTTCTTCCACAGAATAGGTATTTTACCTGTCCAGATGGGATTTTTTTATATTGCTCCGAAGTCATTCTCATTTCCTAACACTGCATTATGGAAAAATTATTGCTGTTCTTACCACTATCTGTACCCAAGGGTCTTAATATGGGCAGTATGTGAACACTGATATAATTCCTTTAAGGCCTTGCAGTCCAGGAATCCATGTCTGTTATAGTATTTGTAGTCAGGGCTGGACAAATAAAGCAGATGGGGCTTCTTATGGTTTTGGCTGCTAAAATTCCATAGACTCACAGAGTTACAGGCTTGAAGGTGGAGGCTGGAAGGCAGCTCTGGAGATTGTCCAGTCCCAGCCCCTGCTCAGGCAGGGCCACCCAGAGCCAACTGCAGGACCATGTCCAGATGGCTTGTGAATACCTCCCAGGATGGAAACTCTACAAGCTCTCAGGGCAACCTGTGTTAATATCCAATACCCCTTATGTTAAAAAAGAAAAAGCATTTTCCTATCTTTAAATGGGATTTCTTGCGTTTCAGTTTGTGCCTATTGGCTCTGGTCCTGTCACTGGGCACCACTGGGAAAAGCCGGGCTCATAACTCCGCTTAAGAAATGGGACATCTCTTCAGAGCTTCAGTTCTTTGCCACTGAAAAATAGCCCTCAAAATACAAGTTAAGGATGCCCCACTGTACTGCTGCAAGGATGTAGCTGACAAAGAAAGACCGTCACGGCCGGCATGCTCAGGTAGACTGCAGTCAGTTGGTTCACGTGCAGCTCACGGCTGGAAGGTTACACATGCAGCCCCTAAGTGCTTCAAATACAGCCTCTGCTTTTGCCATGTTTACTTCAGGTGGCAAGCTCTCCATGCTCCTGGCAGCTGGATGCCTAGCACGGAAGCCAATGGCATTTGCACAGAAAATACTCTACTCATTATAAGTAAATTAACTTCTAAAGCCCTACATGGAACCCATGGAAGCTAGGACCATATAAAGTAGAAACTGGAAGAGAGATATGAAAGCATTCCAAAGAGAAAAAAAATTGCCTTTTTCTTGGCTTTGTCTTTTGGTATTTGCTGGCAATTTTCTTGAGAACAAGGTCTAGAAATAGCTCATGTAACCTGCATGCAGCTACTGCTCAAGCTGGAAAAATAATGGCCTGCAATGGGAGGTGTCGAACCCAGGAGCACCTCTATCTGGCCACTGCTTGACATCATGACTCCACAGGTACATAAAAGAGGATCAAAAATCCTGTAAAAGGGTGAAATGGGAGCATTTTCAGGCCTTGAAGAGGCAATTTCATTTTGAAATTCCCTTCCTTCAGTTTGCCTTCAGTAGGGCAGCACAATCAGCAAAATCCTAACCTCAGAGCTCCAGGCCCATTAGTCACACAAAGCTTCGGTGATTTACAGTCAGAAAATCGTTTCAAGACATCTGAAAGGACTTTGTTATTCTGCCTTCAGCTACACCTGTGCACTTCTTTGTCTCTAGGTTTCAATTAGAAACAATTTAAATAAGAGAAAATCGTGTTTCCTAGTGGCAGAGCCTGTTAATGAAATACGTTTCCCATTTCCATTGGAAATGGGAATTTAGGAAACTAACAGGCAGAGCTTGTGCCTGCAGTATGAATGCATTTCATATTTGAAAGACATTATCTTCATGGCACTATCCAGATCTGCAGCTCATCTTTAGCTCTGTGAACCATATTTGTATGGCTCTTAATGCCTGAAATGCCACGCTGTTAACATGACAACTCAAATTCCAGGGTGTTTTAAGAAATACACAAAAAAATTGGGGTTTCTCTATCAATTTGAACGCCTGTAAGCACTGAGGGGAAAAATCTTGTAACATTACACTGAAAGTCAAAAGGACAACAAACAAAAAAGACATGAACAAGCAGGTTTCATGAATTTAACCATGGTTTTGCACCAATGTATTATGTAAAATAAACAGAAAAATAGTACAATTCATCTGCAAACTATTTGCCTGAAAGATTTCATCAGAGGGCTCTGGAGATACCTTTCTGTGGGTTAAAATAATCCCATCTCCATACAGAACAGAGTCACCAACTTCACTGGGCAAAGGAAATATGGTCTGTGAACACAGAGAAATCGTATCAGCCCCTGCATTACTTTCTTGGACTCTTCTGTCCCTTGTGTATGTGGAGGATCCCGTCCTTACAGACTCAGATTAACCACATCCAAGATTTTTCAAGATTCAAATATTTTCCCATGGCTCGGATATACTTGGTATAACCACAGACCAGACTGCAGAAAGAAAAGAAATCTCAATGTTTAGGCAAGGTTCTGATACCTGTCATCAAGTGACAAAGCAAAAGAGCTCCACAGTGCCACGCAGGGCCCTCCAAAGTGGCATACTGTCAGTTTGAGACTTCTTTACTCTTGGCTCATATCACCAGCCTGTCTTTCAAGATGTCTTCATGAGTCAGTTGTACACCTTGAACTGAGGGCGCTCCCTGTCCTGCCAAAGCTAAGTACTGGGGATAATATACAAGCATAAAAAAAAGAAACCACAGAGATGGAAACTGCACTTCTATTTCTAGGAAACTCTTGAAACTAATCCTACAGGTCTTTCAGCATCAGCAGTGGTGGACAAAATGTACGTCAATGGCAGGATGTGGTAGAAGGGACCAAATAGCCATGTCAGGTCCTGCCACAGGCTCAAGGCGTTACACTTTCACACCTCAAAACTGCATCATGAAAAGCAAATCTGGCACAAGCAAGCATAACCCACACAAGGTTACACACACAGAAAATGCATCTGAACCACAAATATTTTCTATTCTTTTTGACTGGTTGGATGACCATTTCCATAACAGCCACCTTGACGTATTATGTCAAGGAAAAAGTCCCAGGTGACATTTTTGCATGTTTTAACAAGGTTTCTGCTGAGCTGAACTGCCTCTGGCTCACATGTGGGAATATCATCACTGACTCTTGGACAAAAGCAAATCTAAAAGTTTGGGAATTTAAGAACTCCCAGTAGTTGGCCTTCTCCACCTTTCAGGGAAAGCCAACAACATGAAGTCTGGTACAGAGCAGAAAAATGTGGACTGTTTTGTTAAAACTGGTGAGTGACACACAGCAAGTGTAAGTGAAGTAACGACCCATGAGTTATTCTGCAAATATGCTTGGCACCTATCAGCTAGATTATCCCTTCTTCTTTCGGGTAAATTCTTCTATCTCAGATCTGGAATGCAGCTTATACTACAAAAGGGAGCAAGAGACCTTGTCCTCTCCTTATTCCTTGGCTGAGCCAGATGTAACACAAACATCCCAAGAGAAAGCTTGGGGGAAAAGCGAGGCATGTTGAATGCATGTGAACTGCACTGTTTTAAAGGTGGTATTGTTCCACCTACTGCTTGGCCCACGTTGTCTTGATGTGGGTCAGACTGTAAATGACACAATTTGGCTGCCACCACGCTAACCTCTGTATTCCTCTGACTCTGAGGGAGAAAGTCTCCCCTTCCTTTCTCACCTGGCTTCAAACGAAGTCTCATGAATGCTGTGGATGTAGCGCGTAGTTTTGTAATTGTGGTTTTATTTGAATTGCCACAAAAATGTTGGGTGAGATTAAAGACAGCCTTCTGCTTTTGAAGAGGTCCGTGCTTAGTATGATTTTTACACCCTGTTTTCTCACTAACTTTTAATTTTTTTTTCTCCTTTCAGTCAAGCAACCCCAGCTCCTACCTGCAGTTGTGAGAGCTTTGCCTTGATACTATGTTAAGTGATACTTATGCATAAACTTTTGCTAATTGCTGATTCCATTGGCACTCATGAACCTATGCAGGAATGAATGAATGAAGCTTTCATTCATGTTTATATATTAGTTTCCAACATTTGTATGTTTGTAATCATCAGGTTAAAAACAGCTTTCATTTGCAGAGACATAAACTGAGGGTAACTAAGTCAGGAGAGACATTCTATTACGTACATGGAAAGACTTTTCTTAGTATCACTGAGATTTGAGTTTATCACAGCAACTTCCCGATTCCATAACTCAATGTAATTTGTTCAGAACCGGTAACTACGGCTATGGCTACACTAACAAGCAGTTTGGATCAATAGAAGTCACTCTCTGGAGCCCGTTTTGTGCTGGGGACTTCTACAGCTTGCTGGGACTCTCAGCTCAGATACGCTCTAAATTTGCTCCTGTGCACGAATGCTGTGCTGCTGCAGCAGCTCACCTCCCAGGCTTGTTCTGTCCAAAGAGGATCCAGGTCAGGACCGGTGGTGGCCTTCCTGATGCGGGCTGGCACTCAGCAAGCGGGCAGCGGTTGAGCGTTGCCTGAAAAGCACTCTCCTGATCTAACTACCAAGCGCAGTAACACAGACACACCCTGCGCACAAATTTGAGACTTACACAATTAGAATATCCCTGTGGCAATCCCCAGCCATCAACAATTTTCCCAGCCATATAATTGCTACCATTAACAACACAAGTTCCCAATTTAACAAATGGAAGCGAGATAAATGCCCGTATCATTCTGGCTTCTCCCAGCTTTGTGATTCAGAGCACAGCAATCTGTTGCCCTTGGTCTTTTTGGAAATAGTGCCCATGTGATAATTGTAATGACAATGCAGCACTTCTTCTGGTCTGTTCTGGATTGCTTTATCATGGCAGAGGTTCTCTTGGTCAAGTGAATTGGGTCTTATCATGCCCCAAGGACCTCTACCTTATTCTCCTCCAATCAGCTGCTCACCTCCGTCCTTACCCTTTGCACTTAGCAATAGGTAATTCAGCACAGATACCCAAAACCAAGGAGGATACCCAACCAGTCTGGAATCAGCAAGGAGAGGAACCAAGGAGGTTTCTGGCATGGCATCATGGGAGAGGATGGGTAGTAGGAAGAAGTGATGTGATACATTGCTTAGAGTTTCTGTGTCCTTTACCATTGTTGCCCTGTAAGGGAACGTCCACAACCGCTTTCCTCGCCACTACTCCACTATCTTTGGGCACTGGTTCTGGTTTGAATGCCTCCAGCATGGGAAACCAGGTTTCCTGCTTCCCTGTCTTCAGAAATTTTGCTAGTCCTTTCTTCATGTCTTGCTGCGCTGCTGCTGCTAAAAAGCATCACCTGTGTGCACAACCTTTTCATTATTATCCTTTATCCTCCTCTGAAAGCATTATCACGTTATTGCTCGTCATCTGCTTCACAGGAACCATTTATGTACATGCTTTAAATCTCACTTGTCCCTGAAGTAAGTGTAAATTATGTGAAGTAAAATCTGCTTACCCTTAAAGAGCAGACAGAGCCCCGAACAGTGGGCCAAGACACAGAAGGATGATAGCACCTTAAAAACACTGTAATTTCATGCATTCAACAAGACTGGCCTTTTCCCAGTGCCGTCTCTGGGGATGTTTGTGTGTGGCTCAGCCAGGCAATAAGGAGAGGACAAGGTCTCTTGCTCCCTTTTGCTGTCTAACCTACTAACAAGCAAGATTTTCCTTGCTGTTAGAGATCTGAGATCTGCATGGCAAACCAATGGCTCTCACTCACACAGCTGTTTGGTAACAGGGGGACAGCTATATTGGCCTAATCCTTGATCACGCTGGCTGTCCAGCAATACTGTTTCGAGTAGTTCCTCCTCAGGAGTTCATTATAGATGGGAACAGCTTCTGTAACCAGATTTTTAATATGAGCTACAAAAAATGCTCAAAAAAGGGGGGTGAAGGAGTTGGGTGGAGGAAGGGTGGAGGTCAGCATAACTCCTCAGGTTTTCATGCAGTAGCTAAACAGACGTTGAACTGCAGCTTTTGAAAGGTGATGCATTCACACAGCCCAGCCCTGCTCACAGTATCTGCACACCCCTCCCATTACGAAGCGATGTGCAGATTTATCGATAAGCACTAACACAGGACTGCTACTCAAACTCACACTAGTTTTACTTACAGGATAATGCCCTTGCAAATAAAAATATCCCTCAGTCAGTAAGAAATTCTGAAGAGGTGACACTCTTCCAGTTTGTTTTCAGGCCAAATCTACCAGGACCTGAAATTACTAAAGCTTCAGTCGTTACACTTACTATGAGGAATAACTTCAGCTAATATATCCACACAGTTTCAGCTTCCTCAAACTGCCAGCTGTACCCTGACAAAGTTTATAACTGAAGGTTAAAGCTCAGCTCGTTCAGAAAAACCAAGGAAGACTAGGGTGCTAGAAAAGTCTGTGATCACATAGATGGGAGAAGATAAAGCAGACCCTGGTTCACGCAGGGCGTGAGACGTAATCAGTTCCAAATGGCTTTGGTCTCTGTGCAGAAAATTCCAGCTAAAGATTTAAATGATATAATAATTACCTTTTTCCCTTCATGATCTTTTTGACTATAGCTTAATTTATGATGCTTTACCTCACAAACATGTATCCTGAGGCTATAATGGGTGCACATTTATTTAAGTCAAAAGATAAATCTTAATGAAAGGGGGTTTTAACACAATAATTAACGTATTTTGATCATCATAACAGTAATTATTAGAGGCACAAAAACAGAATCATATCTCAGCAGAAGCCATGAAGATCCTAAATAGGGTGGAGTACCAGTGCTGCCCTATTATTTTGCCAAGAAATGATACATCAAAGTGGCAGGAGTGAGTCATCATACTACTAGGAACTACACCCAGTGAATCCAAGAGATGGAAATATTAGATGCGCTAACCTCCATCATAAACTGCAAATTATAATCACACAGCATATGCCTTTTCTCATAGCTATCAAGCTATGCCCTCCTTATGCCTCCTCCAACACAATCACTCTTCAGATTAAAGCAACAAAACTGGAAGAACCGCAAAAACACAGGAATTTTGGCTTGATATGAAAGGTCCATCTATTTTTAAGAACACAGCTTTATTTTCTGAAGCAGTAGAAGCTCTCACCATGCATCGAATAACACTGTTGGGCAGCCCTGTTGTTTCAGAAACATCTTTTCTTTAAAAATCACCTTCTTTGTGGCATTATATCAACCACAAGAGGCGAGACCACCGATGAGAAAGAGCACACCCACTCCTACCTGCTGTCATCCTCCCCTCAGAAGAAATGACTAGTATCCTGACTTCCTGCCCAGCTATTAAATCAGTGTGCTCGCACACACGCACGGGCACACTGTAACTTGTAGCCAGCCCTTATGCAATGGCATACAAAGTAAAGAAGCCAAGAAAAAAAGGGAAACTTACATTTTAGAACAGCATCCTATTTGTTTTACCTTTGTGTCGGGTTTACTTTAAGAATTCGTTTCCCCAACCCAAAGAAGCCAGACAATACATAAGGGAACCTTATATAAAAGACAGGAATAGAGAGTTCCCTAAAGAAAAGGATGCAGTACGGTACCTTTTCCAGTCAAAGTTTCTTCTTGTGTTTTCCTCACTGCTTCTTGGCCCTCGCTCTCACTGTTTCCAGCTGTTACAATACAGAAAATGGAAAATTAGCAACGCAATCAACTTAAGGACAGCGAATATAAGCATGCCCCTATGAAGAGCTAAACCCAGAGTAAAACCAGTATGAAGTTTTAGGTGCAAAGGAGCAATTTGTTACTGTTGGAGAGCAGAGGGCTCCGAGGAGGGCTCTACTAACACACTGCTGTTCACACGAGTTCTGCCTGTTTGTCTCATTTATCCGTACAGGATGTGACCGTGTGCTGGCTGGACCAGCTGAACTGAGATGCAGATCTGCGAGCCAAAAGAATTTTTCCACATCCAGACTTTACAAAAGCTTTACTGTAGGTTAGAGCAGACCATCCCTTACTCTTCTTTCCAAAATGATGAATTTCAATTAGAGGGAAGGCCCAGCTACCCAGGCCCCGACACTCAGGAAAAGCTTTACCAGATCTAACAGATAATGTGATTAAACATCAAATGCCTTTTGCATCATTCAGCTTAGGTGGAAAGCTAAAATCTGTCTGACGTTTGTTTGGAAATTATTTCATAGTAATTTATATCAAAGGAACAAACACAAGCAGAAGCCAAATACTGTGCGTGGTAGTACAAGTTCAGTATTTAAAATGAAGTTTAACATTCCATTTATGCATCCACAAACATTTTCCATTGCATGACACATAAAAATACCTATTTTTAGTTATCTAAATTGGATATACATACTGGTATTTCTTATGAATTTCATGTAGTTGCCTTCTCTGTTTCCTGGTTATAGATATCTCTGCCTTGCTTTCTATATGGGCTTTATCTTGTGGCCCTCTAGAAGTTTCCTGTCCTCTCATTCACTTGATAACTGCAGAAGACATTTCAGATTTTCCACTTCCCCACTTTCTTATCTTTTTCTTTCTTTTTTTTTTTTTTTTTTAGTAACAGTAAATCAGCTTTATCAAAGATAAGGAAAGAATCACAGCATCACAGAATAAGTTGAGGGACCTCAGTAGGTCATCTGGTTCAACCTCCTCACATTAGCTGGTACATGCTCATATTCACTTTAAGATGTTAGAACATGCTTTATAGTGCTACTAAACTGGATTACTTTGATCTCACAGAGAATGTGTTCAAAAAGTGGGAGTAAGCCTTTTGAGGCAGATAATGTGTCATCCATCGGTTGCACTAGCTGAAGTCTCAGAGTGCTGCACAGAGATTTTTGGGACAACCTGATGACTTTGAGGAGGTAGGCTAATGCAGTCCTTTGAGGATGGAGTTTTTGCTGTGCTTCTGCAGTAAAAAAAAATTATTTGCAACACATCTTTTGTTTTAATGATATGCAAGAAGAAATGTAGCCAACATAAAGACAGCTAGCATTCCAGGCACTGGAGAAAAAATAATTCTCACAGAAAGCCTTGAGTCATATCAGTCTATAACAGTTCTCCATAAATGCCATTAACTCTAGAATTATATTGCTCAAACTGACTAAGAAAGAAAGGAAAGAAAAAAACAGAGCAGGCATTTGCAATATTTTCTTCATGCTGGTCCCATGTGTCACATTTCTCCCCCACCCCCAGCCTTAAAGCCATTCCGGGTTGCACAGAACAGAAACATTCAGCTTGATGCTAATTGCCTGATGTAGATGCGGAGTCAACAAACGCCCTCCAGTGAAACTGCCATTTCTGGGGAAATCTCTGTGCAGGGGTTATGGGCAAGGGAACAGTCTTCCTCACCACTTCACCTCAAGTGATGTACTACCACAAGATTTCAAACTCAGTGTGTTATTATGCCAGACAGAATTAGACGAGAAACAAAAATACTTTGGTGCCAATTCTGTGAAGGTCTTATTTGATTTCTCTCTCATTCAGCGCTCCTCACGCAGAGCACAGGCTTATTAAAGCCTCCAGTGCCTTGATTTAACTCTCAGTATGTTCACTTAATTTGTTCTTTTAAAAGAGCTTGTGTTCACAACAAATTTTAATTTGCTTTATTTTGCTGTTATATAAATGGTTATTCATTAAAGCTCAGTGCCTTCCAAATGAGCTCATTTTATTCATATTTGCATATTTTTCACTCTAGACCACTGGGGAAAAATAATTATTTTGCTAAACAGTCACTTCAAATATCAGTTTCCAGCCTGATTCAACAGTGAGTTTGATTCTGAAGTACTGAGAAATTGAAATAGCCTCGGCAAAAGCTGTGGCTATAATAGAGGCTTTTGAGATAGAACTTGCAAAGAAAATCCCATAAGAAAGAATAAAGGGATTGAACAAATGACCAAGACCTTTACAAGAAGTTCCAAGACACATATATCAGAAAGATATCGTAAGACCGGGGCAGTCATCTATCCTTCTGAGGTATCTTAAGGAGATCTGGATTCCCTTGCTGAGGATGGGTAGGAGAGGAAAGGGACATTGCAGTGTTGCATTGGTTCTCTGCTAGTACGTACTTCTAGGTCCCTCTGGGCAAAGTGAGTGGTAGGCATGAAAAAGAACTATATGCTTTTATGTAAGAAGTGCCACGTTCATTATTCAAAATTTTTTTTAAAACCCATTTTTTAAGTCACTATGCAATCACAATAGGCTTTAGGTTAGGAAAAATACAAAAGGAATTTGTATCTTATTATTGATGAAGACACGCCACTAAAGGGCAGACCCTTCAAGTGTACTTTAAACTAAGGAGGGTGACAGGTTACTACTATAGGAGGGTCAAATTATTACCACCCTCAGCTGGCTTAGATCCTCAATAGCATATTTGTTGTGCTAGACAGGAGAATCCTCTAGCTGGACCTTTTGCCAATGATTCACCATCATTTTCATACATTTGGCATGCCAGAATTTATCCACTTTAAGCACAGCGGTGTAAGATCTGCCTACTCTGGATTCAAGTGGCTGGGAGAGGAGGATGAGAAAGGGAAGGCAGACTGTGTTTTTTATGCTGTGAGGGAATCTGAACAAAAGCTTTGAGAAAAAGGGATTCGGTGTCTTGAGAGCTTAGATCATCAAAGTACCCAAAACCGTAATAATCTTGCTTTTCATGCAAATTTAAAGTGTCTATTGGGAACTCAAAGTAGATATAGTTGTCTCAAGAACTGTTTATGCAAGCTGTTCGGTGCCCTATCTGGTGTTTTTCTTCTACTTAGTCCCCACAGAACAGTGAAAAATTCAGGTGAGACTGATTCAATAACAATGCTGACTGCAATCAAATCTAACAATAAAACTTGTAACATAAAAATAAATTCAAGCCTGAAAGGGTGCACCTGTATAAAATAAGATGTCATTTTATAGGCATGAAAAAATCTAATTTTTAGTAAAATAGTGAAGCTCATGTTGAAAAAAAGAAAAAGTTTGAAAACAGATTTAAATACAAATTTTAGTAAAAAAAAAAAATTACTCTCCTCTTCAACGGTCATCTAACAGATGCCACAATTCAAACCATGTGGATCTAAAGCCACCATGGAAGAATTCTTATCAGCATCAACAACAGGGCTTGGATCTTACCGTAAAGATCAGGCTCTGTCACCTTAATCACTTTAAGTAGATCCTAACTCTGAAAGTTATTTCAGGGATTTCAATAAAATTCTGAAAGAGGCTTGCTCAGCCTGAATACGGATGGCAAAAACACAGCCCATAGGAATGCAGCATGGCTGGGAAACATTCATACTATCACGAGTTAAGGGGTCCTACATCTGTGTGCATTCTTTACACAGTATTTTTTATTTCACTGAATCTGAAAATCTCTCCAAAAGAGTAACTCCTACACACACTCAAAATTTATGTACGAAACTGATCCTGATAAGAAAGCAGCATCTTTTCCAATTCTGTGTTTTGCAAAAATGGGGATTTGAAATCTTGGCATCTACAGGGAACATACTGCAGGGCATTATAAAGAAATTTAAAATAGTCTATGAACAACGATCCAGCCTGTAGAACTGAAGATTGCTTGGAGAGAATAAATCCACAAATCTGAAAATCCTCCCTCACTTATCAAAGTCAGCTGGGGGAGAATTTCCCGACTTTTGGCAAGAAAACACAAAAAAAAAACCCCAAACACAAACTGCTTGAGATGAACACCAAGAACAATCCAGAACACAGTGGTCCAGAGAAGGACCCAACCCCTCCAGCCTGGAGCCGAAGAGCTGCCCTGTGCACCAAAGCACCCCTCCAGCCTGCGGCAAACCCTGGGCAGGGAGGCAGGGATGGGCTGCCCAGCAGCAGTCCAGCGGTGCTGGCACATCGCCTCCATCCCTCCCCACACGCCCCAGCCTGTGGCAAGTGCAACCCCCTCACTCACCAGTGCCTGGTGAACCTATGCACCTGAGAGAAACGCTCTTCCCTTGACTTACTTAGTTGCAATTGTGAATCAGGTAATCCCTGGAATGATGAACAACCTTCCAGGGCTCGCGGCCTACACAATGGCCCTCGCCACTCTGCCCGGTCATTTCAGGTAACCCGAGTTTAGAAGCGGTGCCTGTAAACTCTAATGCATACGTGTATTGTCGGGAGCAGCTTTGTGGTATGGTAATAAACTCTGTATAGATGTATACCATCTGACTAAGGAGCTGCAGAGGGTGATGGTTGGGTGCCTTTGTGCAACAGAATATAAAAAAGATTCCAACTGGAAATTTGAATTAAGGTGCCTCCGCAAAGTGTCGTAATCCTCCTTATGGTTGAAGGGGAACTGATTTCACTGGTGCGCTGGCCTGAAGACAGGGTTTGCAAGGGCATCATAGAATCATAGAATGGCATGGGTTGGAAGGGACCCCAAGGATCATAGAGTTCCAACCCCCCTGCCACAGACAGGGCCACCAACCTCCAGGCCTGGATCTACACAAGGTTGCCCAGGGCCCCATCCAACCTGGCCTTGAACACCTCCAAGGGACGGGGCATCCACCACCTCTCTGGGCAGCCTGTTCCAGCACCTCACCACTCTTTCTGTAAAAAACTTCCCCCTAATATCTAATCTAAGCCTTCCTTCCTTTAGTTTTAATCCATTCCCCCTTGTCCTGACATTATCTGCCCTTTTAAAAAGTTGAATCCCCTCCTGCTTATAAGCTCCCTGCATCCAAAGCCTCAAGAGGAAAACAAAGTTTCTATCAGCTGGTTTTATGGTGATTGTGATTTTGTGAGTGTGCACAGCACTGCACAAAAAATAGCATGTGCTTAAGAGAAGGGAATGACTGCCCCTACAAAGCTGAGAGGATGGAAAATTTGAACTTGGTACAAAATGAGCGTTTTTTTAAAGAAATCAATAATGTCATCAATAAAAAGAAAATAAATCTTATTTAGGAAACTGGAATATAGATCTTGCGTCTCACCCATAAAACTTCCAAGTCATGAACTTTTTATTCAATAAAGCCAGGCATAAGGATGTGACCTGGTATATAAAAAAACAAACAAACAAACATTAAGAAAATGATACAGAGCTTCCTTTTGTCTAGAGGTACCACACGTCCTTTGTCATTCAGTTCATCATACAGTAGTCAGAATTAAATACATGTCTTTCTGACATGAAAGGCAAAAATTTCATCATAAGTGTTCCTTTGAGAAAAGAAGCAAAACTGAGTAAGGAGGAGGATGTCGGTTTGCAAACAGAAAAGAAATCATTGTTCTTGCCTTAGGCTTCAGCAACCCATCTGTTCCAATGAGAAGTTAAGAATGGCCCTGTCTATTAAACCAAAGAGATCCAGACACGTGCCCAGATATCAACATTAATTTGTAGCAGGTGCTTAAGGGAAAAGTTTAAGTGACAGCATTAAGTCTAGGAATGATGTTTCTCAATACACGCTCTCAGCAGCAAGTAGTCTCAAGAGATCTCCTGAATCTCACACCTAGCCTCTCCGTGAACCTACCTCCTCTACCTCTTCTAATTGCACTGTCAATTCAAGTGCTTGGCTGCCACAGGGTTCTGGGGCAAGCAGCTCTGTGATTTAGTGACACACTTAATTACATTAAAAAGGTTGTGCTTCAGTGGTGGTTTGTTATTTTTTTATTTTGTTGGATGTTCTCTACTTTGTGTACAATAAAACAGAGAATAACCACTTCTCAGTCACTTTCTCTGTACCATTCATAATTGCATGACATCGCAGCTCAGTCAGCTGCTTGCAAGGGTAAGAATCTTTGTTTGTTAGCACAGAGACATCTCATCCTCCTCACCATCCCTCTCTCGATTTTTCCAGTTTTACCAGACTCCTTTTGAGTGTTCACGACAGGATGAAGCAATGATTTCTACAATGGGAGAGCGATGTTTCCTGTCCTGTTTCCATCTTCTTTCCTGATAAGTAGTAAGATTTTGCCTTTTTGAAGGGCATTGAATATTGAAGTTGTTCTGCAGAGAGCTTTCTACAGTAAATCACAAACTTTGTTATTTTTTGAGTGCTAATAGTTAATTTAGATCCCAGTCTTGTAAACATGCAGGTGTGTTTTTTTTTTTTCTCATATGAAGTATTTCCATTTATTGACACTCAGTATTCATCTACCCCTTCACAACTGTCTGGGTTTTGGCTGGGATAGAGTTAATTTTCTTCCCACTAGTTATTACAATGATGTGTTCTGGATTTAGTGTGAAAACAATGTTGATAATACACTGATTTTTTGTTGTTGTTGTTGCTAAGCAGTGTTTAAGTCAAGTACCTTTCAGCTTCTCGCACCACCAGCAAGGAGGCTGTGGGTGCCCAAGAAGCTGGGAGGGGACTCACCTGGGACAGCTGACCCCAACTGGCTAAAGGGATATTCCATATCATGATGTCATGCTGTGTATATAACTTGGTGAAAGCTGGTTGGGGGTTTAGACCACAATTTGGAAACTAGTTGGGCATTGGTGGTCTACAGGTGGTGAGCAATTGTGATGCGTATCACTTGTTTTTTATATTGTTGGTGGTGGTGGTTTTGCTGTTATTATTATATTACTGTCTTTCTTTTATGCCATATTAAACTGTCTTTATCTCAGCCTATGAGTTTTACCTATTTTCTTCCAATTTTCTCCCTCACCCCACCAGAAGGTGGGGAGTGAGTGAATGCCTGGGTAGTGGTTTTAGCTGTCTGTTGGGTATAAACCACCACAATAACCCACGGTGAGATTCTTCCCTGTTCTTCGTGATAGTTCAAACTTCACAAGATCACAGAAGGGCTAAGGCCAAAGGTACCTCTAGAGACTGTCCAGTCCCACTCACAGCTACAGCTGGTTGCCCATGACCATCTCTGGTCAGGTTTTTGGTATCTCCAAGGATGGAGACCCCACCTGTGTTCTGGTTTAGTCCCATTGGTTTAGGCCCCTGTCCTGTCTCAGGCACAACCAAGCAGACCCTAGCTATATCTTCTTTACTGACACCAAGTATTTATAGACATGGAATAAATCTCCCTGAGCCTTCTCCTCTCCAGGCTGACCAGTCCCAGCTCTCTCAGCCTCTCCTTGCGTGTCAGACTCTCAAATCCCTGAATTATCAATAGTCAAATTAGTTTGGCTACCTTAAATACATTTGTGCAAAATGCATCATCTCACTGCCCACCTCATTGTCCATATCTGTCTTTTCTGTATGTACTGAACATATATACCTATGGCATCAGGAGTCCTTTGCTCCATCCGAAAGCTGACAAACTATTCCTAAATGTTTTCTGTCTCCTAATCAGTTACTAATACCAGAGATCTTTTCTTACTTCAAGACAAGCTAGCCACTTTAAAATTCACATATTTAACATATTTTTTTATAATGCCTAACAATTCTTTCAATATAAAAATCACACTCATTGATCTATGCACAGTGTCTTCCCTAAAACTTCCCACTTTTATCCACCTTACACTTTAAGGTCCTATGCAGAAGAAACAACTAAAGAAATACATCTATGCTATTGGGGGATTTTGTTTTTAATCACAGTGACTTAGTTTAGACTCTTTTCATTTATTTTCTAATGGGTAGCACTACTTACACCAAGTTTGCAATAATCCCCATGCCATTCAGAAGGACTGTATCTTTTTAGCTGCTATTGTTATACATTCCTTTTAGAGGAGAGAGTGAACAGTAGTTGCCTGTAAAGAACACATTTTCATATAGAAAACTCCAAGCTTGTTTGGTTGTTCCTCAAAACGGTGCTTCTCCATACCCTTGATAAGCTTTTGTTTAAACCCTTTACATTTTCATGCCATGCATTTCAAAACAGGCAGACCAAAACTCAACACAGCAGTTAAGGTGCTGGCACAAAAAGTATTCACACAATTGCGTCAACTCATGTTCCAATTTTATTTGTTCCTTTCTAAGGGATGTTTTTTGTAAGCTATTGAGCACTGAGTATACATAGAACTATCTATCCCAAGACCAAGATCTTCCTCCAAAGTGATTATGGTCAACACAGAACCCATCCTTTCTTATTCTGGAGTTAAGGTTTTTCCCATATTGTCTGACATTGAATTGCACATGCCTTTTAATGCTCAGTTTCTCATGGTGTTCCTGGTATTATTCACACACCTTCCTGGTCTTTATTACCTTGAATAATTCAATACAATTTGAAAGACTCATCACGTCACTATTAGCTCCTCCTCTAAAATTATACATTGAAAACATGGGATCTAACTCATATCCCTGCTGAACTCCAACAGTAACACCCTCTCAACTAAGAAAATAAACATTGATGTCTATGTTCTGTTATAACATGCAATGTTACTGCATGGATACTTTGGCATTTGTGCTTATCCTTTGGGCTATGTAGTGTCCTTAACAGCCTTTAGACTTTTGCTTTAAGATTTCTAGAAATCCAAACAAAACATATCGACCCAAATCTCTCTCATCCACATGATGGCTGAGCTCTGTTAATCAAAGTATTTTACTATGCAAAACACCTTCACAGCTGATTGAGTTATATTTCTACTTGAGATTACTGCCCAAAAGAGAATTGTTGTGCTCTAAGTGTCCTTTTCAGAGGTTTCTCTCTATTCTAATAATAGTTTCCAATGTCCAAAGGAATTTTGTAATGCATTTGTTCACAAATAAGTAGTCTTAAATCACTGCCAACTATAAAAGAGGCCCACGAATTTCACAGCTGGCATGTTCAAAATGAAGAAACATAAACAAGTAGTATTTTTAAAGCGAGGACAGTGGCAGTCTTCAAACAGAAATTAAGGATTAAAGTGTTCAACAGAAATCTTAAGGATGTGAAAGGCTGCATGCACGTGCATAGTGTGTAAATAACACCGCTGTAAGTAAGTAGTTTCTCATAACTATGATTACAGTGTACTGATATGTTAAAAACTGAACTGAATGACAATTATAAGGCAATTGCCATGCATTTTCTCAGTGTTCATAGCAGAAGGAAACCATCACTCACTTTTAAAAGGCTGGTAACACTTTGACACTTCCTGACTAACTGTACAACTCATTCAGGCCTAACAAAACCTGGCTAAAATTAGGAAGATAAATACTTTTCTAGAAAAATATGAAACTTAAGCATTTCATACATCTATATATCGTGAAAGAGGACTATTAAAGTACCCAATATAAATTTTCAGTAATTGAAATTAAATCAAACTGCCTTCGAAAATTATCAATTGTACCATCTTGATAGTATTTAATTATCCTTCAAAATTCACCTTGTAGTATTTTGTAATATAAGAATTGTCTGATTTATAATGCAGAGAGTTCAGCTTGAAAACTGAAAACTAATGTGAATGACAGAAATATCTCTTGCTTGGTCTGTCTCCTACAGGGCTTACAGAGGTCATACGGAAGTGTCCAGAGTGGTGAGGGAAGTGTATGTATTTATGCCAAATTTACATGGCTTAAATAAGTCACTTGAATATATATATATACATATATATATAAATATAAAGAGACCGTTTCCTTTAGAATGTGAGCCTGTCTTAGAAAATCATGACACTGCTATACTCAGACACCCAAGATTGATTACACTGTTCTGAACATGTTCTTTTATACAAAGCAGCACACGTGTAACATTGTCAAGCTGGAAATATTTCGATTTTCATTCACCACGGATGAGGATTATTGAAGCTTCTACATGAGATATTGTTATTATACATTTTTTCCTAGCCTTCTTTTATTAATATATGGAGAAAAAAAGGGAAAAAACAAATCATAGTGCTCTTTTTTAATGTCAACTATTTTAACATGCATTCACAGAACCCGCTTAAAATTAAACCCTGGTGATGAAGGATGGATATGAAGAATGGATAAGAAGGATATGAATATGAAGAATTTATGCTTCTAATCAATCGAAATGCAGACCTGCAGAACCGTGGCCAACCAGGAATGAACGTAGCTAGGGGCCCATAAAAATGACCGAGATGTCCTGATTTTCAGTGTCCCTATTGTTAAGATCATATTTATTTGTAGGTGCATGCAAAACTCCATCCTCAATATCAGTCAATAACAGTAGGTGTGAAGAACAGTGTGTCATTTACCTTCTCTCTCTGGAAGTGAAGTTCCTCAAGCTTCTTTATCAAGTACTAAACTGCATAGGAGGCACCAGGAGCTCCCGGTGCAGGTTGGCTCTACCAAGGGTTCCCTGCCAAAGGTTCTAGCTGTCTCTCTCAAGACTTTCCTGAAGTAAAGGTCCTGCTGCTATGTGTAATGCTATTGCAGCCTGGCAAAATCATCTCGATTAAATCTATCAAGAAACCTGTAGAAAATGACTTTCATCGTTTCAGCATTCACAGAGTCCTTGTTCCAAGAGAGAGTCTGAGGGAAAGGCAAGCAGTGTCTGCAGAGGGTGAAAGGAGTCTGGGACAGGAAAGGGAGAAGCTGTAAAAGCACTGTGCTTACTGACAATCCTCTGCATGGGCACACTGCCTTTTCATGCAGCAGCTACTCATGTTCCACAGGGTAATGTGCTCTCTACTTACTCGTCTTGCTCATTTCGCTGGTAGATTGGATTTGGAAGTAAAGTTACTTCAAACATTTACTCCGCTAAAATGTCAAATGGAGTCAAAATCACATCCATCACAAAGGATGAATCATCTCCACAGCAGACATTCAGGTTTGTCTCATTTGCCCGCTGCAGGGGTATCATTCTTTATTGCTAAATATTCTCATCACTTAGTCCCTGTAATGGGAGAGAAGCGTTTGGCCAATGGGCAGCACTGACTGTGAGCTGCACAACAGTCTGCCCTGCAAGCCCAGATGTACCCAACATCCATGCTTGTTTTGTGTACCTGTAGACAAACAGGGGGTGAAAACATTGCTGGAGTGGAAAGCTTGAGCACGCTTGCTGCCTGATCCGAGGCACAAACCTCTGCTGGCATGCCCTGAGGCTGAATGGGCTAATGCACGCCCATGTGCCAGCGGGTATTTTAAGCATACTCTGGACACTTGGGGCCAACAGTTAGCAATGAGGATGGAAGGTCATTGCTTTTAATGTGCTTTTGAGACTGTTTTAATCTTGCAGCTGGAACAAAGCCTGAGACTTGTCCATTCTACTGAGGGTTCTGCTTTGCTCTGAAGAATTTCACCGGCAAAGAAGATGGCTGTGACTCACCAGGCTCAGTGTTCAGGTCAGAGTCTGCCTGAAAGAATTGAATCAGCTGAAAATCTTACTCATCAAACGCTTCCTATAATTAATTTCATTAATTTACATTTGCAGAGATTCGTAATGCAAACATTAAGGTTGGCTCAAATGAAGAGTGAATGGAAATGTGTGTGCCTGTACGCACCAGAAGAAAGAGTGGAGCAAAGTGTTAACAGGAACTGAAAATTTATTGAAAATAAAGGACATGTTTCCAGGATACCATTCCTGTGTTGTCTACATCAAGGTCACAGCACAGGGGACTTGCCACTAGATGACCTGGCACTCTGACACCGGAAGGATAGTATTGCTGCAGTGGCATAGCACCCATACCATTACTTTTCATATGTATGACACAGCCTATATACTCCAGACAAAACAAAATATATTAAAGGCTGATGACTCCTAAAGGGAATAAAAGATCTGTCCATGAACCAATGTCCTGGGTTCAGCTGGGATAGAGTTAATTTTATTCCTAGCAGCTGGCACAGTGCCGTGTTTGGGAGTTAGGATGACAGCAGTGCTGATAACACACTGATGTTTTAGTTGCTGTCAAGCAGTCAAGGACTTTTCAGCTTCTCATGCTGCCCGTCTGAGGAGAAGGCAGGGGGCACCCAGGATGCTGGGAGGCGACACAGTCAGAACAGGTGACCTAAACTAACCAAAGGGGGTATTCCGTACCATGATGTCATGCTTGGTATAAAAGGGGCTAGAGACAGGATAAGGACTCAGTAGTGGCATACCTTGTCCCACACTGCACAAGCGATGCTCACCAGACCCCTTGAGAACTCCCACCTTGGTGCTCATGAGAACACGGGTGTGAGTAAATGGATCCATGAGAGGGAGACTGAGAGTTGAAAAAATCAACTTACTTAGAGATTTTTTAATTATGCATCATCTTCCCTTTCCCAAAGTTCTCACACTGAATATCGTTACACAAATGTAAACATTAAATGCTAAAAACTAAAAAAAAATGTAGCAATGTTCTATGCATCTATGACCCTATGCAAAGAGAGGAAAACTGGCCTTTTTGTTTTCCCACTGACTATGTTTGTGCAGTTCACCTTAAACATGAAAAGAGACTTCTTTAGTGAAATATTAATGCTGGCTTCATTAGCTGCATCTAGCATCTGGCTACAGACAGCAGCATGTTTGCATTTTTGCAGACTGTTGGGTTTGACATATCTATTAAAACATGCATGAGTTCGGGGTATCTGCATTACACCTTTATGATTTCAGGGCAACTCCACTACATGGCTACTGTGCCCCTGTTTGCTGTTTGGTGTGTTTGTAGGTTTTGGGTTTCAGGTTTTTTTTCTCAAAAGATGTGTATAAAAAAGCCTTAGAGAGAGAACACATTCTGTATAAAAGCTAAATAAAATGGCATCACAGCCTTCTCAGTGTATTATGAGATACCAACCTTCAGTGACCTTGTGGTATGAAAGTTGTGGTGTTTTGGGTAAAAATCTAGTGAAAGAAATATGAAGGGAATGCAAAATGTAGCATTTTAAACATAAGCATTCATGATGTTACATACTGATTTAGTAGATGTATTAGTATATATATACAGTACAGAAAGCTTTAGAAAATCTCACCAATACTGCCTGTAGTAGGGAGAAGAAATTCTGCACTAGGGACATTTTTGGAGTTCCTACAGAAATTCACCTATCCTAACTTCAGATGTCTAAAATACGTCTCGATCTAACACAGCCACCTTATAAACTCTTTATTATCAGTGGAGAGAAACAGGCTCCTCCAGAAGGTGAGATTTCCAGCCCACCTCGGACTGACATGAATGAATCTCTCAGGGTATTTACCTTCTTGTCTTGCCTACAAAGGCCACCTACAGTAACAAACAAAGAAGTAAATATGCAATTTTTACATGGCTGAAATTATGAGGGCTTCTTCTGCCCTTCTAACACAGATCATCCCCCACCACACACTGGAATGTTCCTGCAAGGAATTTGCTTTCCTGTTTATGAACATAAACACCCTGAAGTTGAAGCATAGACCATCCTCAGTAAAAGGGTAATAAAACGTTTTTGTAATACCTATATTTTTAAGTCTTTCCCATGACCTTATTCTTTATTTCTTACATAAGGTGTCCAAGCCTTCCAAGTTTTGCATTAAAAAAATTCCAATTTTACTTTTCTTCAAAATCTCGCAAAGCAAAACACAAAACATAGTTTACTCATGCTAACTGCCAGCCAAATCCTGGCTCCTCCCCTCTTCTTCCTTCCCCTGTCATATACTTAGTGGTACTGGAATGAAAATACTCCTTAAAAACAACCAAAAACTTTCTGTTACAAAAAATATGCGAAGAAAATAATGACTTTACCTATTATAACATGCATGCCAAGTCTTGCCAAATGCTTCACAGTTTGGTACCCAATTCCTTTAGCACCTCCAGTCACTATAGCAACCTTTCCATTTTGTGTAGGGAAAACTATACGAAGAAAAAGAAATAAAGAGAGGTTAGTTCACAATAGTAACACGATAACAAATTTAAGATGTGTATGAACAAGGTGTACACTTAACAGACCACTCAAGCCCAATCAGTAAACAATCTCAGAAGCAAACGGAATAGAAATAAAACCTTTAGAGCATCCACCATTATTTACTGAACAGTAATCCTCACTAGACTGAAGCTGACGACACAAAAGCCAAACACCCAGTTCAGAAAGTTTCCCATTTCGATTCGCATGCATTTTGCAATCCTGTAGCAATTTGCCCTTTAAATTTTTCACCTTAACTTCATTACAGAGCAAGGTGACAGCTGTTACAGGCCAGCTCAAGAGTGTTTACTCCATGTGCACAAGGGGGAAAAATTCAAGTGGCAGCATGATGTCCCGTGAACTTCTTGAATGGTGAAGGACAGTAAGATGGGGGAGATGGCTAAGAGCACAAAGACAACACATCTCGAGGGCAGGAGCAGGCCAACCTGACTTACCTGCGTAACAGAGAGCTCTCCCTGTTGAAAAGCACAGGGTCCTGGCTCCCAAAGGAAGGAGGGGGCAATTTTTTGCATACAACCCCACACATACTTTTCCCATTCACCCCGACCCTCTCCCACAGAAGCCTCTGCCCCAGCAAGCACTCCTTAACCCAGGGCAATGCAGGTAGGGAACACTCCCCAAAGCCCCTCTGCCAGGCCTGTGTAGCCTGACAACCTATGCCTCCCAAGTCCCCAGGCAGCCCTTCAACTGCACACCGAGCCAAAAAGTGGCTGAGATGGCCCCCATGGGGTGGCCACTATCCCACCCATGAGCTCTCACACCCGCCATAGGCTGCCCAACGCATCCCCCCCAAGATGGTGAGAGCCCTCCAGTCAAAGCAGAGCAAAGGTGTTTTAAGCTAACTGCTTGGAGGGAAGCATGAATCAGGTCAAATATCAAATATTTTGATTTTTTGATGAGGTGGTGAATCTTTCACGCGAAGCACCGTGTGGGCTTCAGGCGACAGAGGTGAATTTCTGTTTGCTTTTTAGAAGCAGCTGCTGGGTATTTGTGCGGGGAAAATGGCGCTGAGTATTTCATTTTGCCACGGTGCACTGTCTGTAGGCAATGTTTCAGATAACAGATGTTAAAATGATGCTAACTTTCATCTATCAAAGGACGTTCCGTTTTGATTTCTAGGTATTTAGGGCATTGCTTTGTTGTACAACAGAAGCTCATCTTTTATATGTTCTGAAACACAGAACTAGTACTGATATAAGCTGCTTTCTTCATAGCAACTTCAGAAAGGACCCAGATTTCACCTTTTCTGAAATACATAGTTCTTTCTGGCACAATTCAATATGAATTTCTGTTCTCTTCATGTAATGACATGATTCTTCCCATCCACTCGGAGTGAGAATTGTTTGCAAGTATTTGAAAATTAATTCCCATTACAGTAACAGCTATGTGTGTAGGTGCTATAAAATACAATAAACTTTTACTAAATAAAACTTTGCCAAGAGCTTTCCTAAAGGGGTTCAGTTGAGTTACAAGCAATCCACAAAAAATATTTCTTGTAACAAACTCTAAGTAAAATTTCCATATGTTTTTTAATAGTTAAGCCTAGAATTTAAAGCTAAACCTGACACTTGGGACACTAAATACTTGGGTAAATTGTCCACTCAGGGTAGTAGTTTTTAATTGCTTATTACCAGACCTGGTCTTTTCAGATTATGTTTTCCTGGTCTGTTCCCTGTCAATGAAATAGAAAAAAGTTTTTTTAAAAAAGTTTTTGCAGTTTTTGAAAATGCAGACAAGAAATAAAGATTTTTAAAGAGGAAGAAAAATAAATGTTCTTAGTGTGAAAGGAGTCATTATCACTTCTACGTGAACAGCCCTTGTGCCTCAGCATGACCGGATACACTGGAAATTTGGCAAGGACATAAAATCTCAATTCCTTTTAGCCATGTGGTGCAAAAATCCCTGCCTGAATCCTTTGTGCCCATAAAAATGGGAACCAGGATGTGCCCACTGTTCAATATTTTAGAGCACATGAAAACACAAACACATTGCCTTTGTACTAAAGGTGTGCTGAGAGGAGACAGGTCTCTTAACCAGGAACAGGGCAAAACTCTTTGCAAGATGGCAGACAAATAAAAAATAAATGGCTGTTTGAGCTTCTGTTAGCTCAAAAATTTCAGACTCTGAATGATGAACTCTTGGAAAGCAAATCCCACTTTCTTCAGTTGAGTCCACGCTGTAAGAACTATTCTGAGGCCTGTCCTGAGGGCTCAAACAGCTTTACATCCCTACTGGCATTGCCTTGGTGGAACAGCAGGAAGGAAGGGATGTTTCTGGCCACTATAGTTACATATGTGAATTTTGCATCTGACAACTGCACATGTACTTGTAAAGAAAACATCACCTAGAAGGCAGAAACGTGAGCTGAAGTCCACTATATAATTTTCTTTTAAAGTGTAGTTAATCCAGTCATAAACTACATTGGAAGTTCTGCTGACACTTGACAGAGTTGCACAAATGTGAGGCTTGCTTCCTCCCTGGAGCTCTCCCTCCCCACTCATCTTTCATCCCATCTCACCTGTGTCTTTGAGTACAGACACCAGAAAAAAAACCCGAAGTTAAATTTCAGTCATTTCCATTTCTGTCTACCATGCTATAGCTGAAAACACATACTCCCAACACCAACAAATGGAATTTCCTCAAAATAAACTGTTTTCCTTTAGCCCTGAGTAACTGCTCCTCTTCTTCTGCCTCCTCTTGCTTCCTCCCCACCCCCACCGCATTGCCGACCTGACAGTTGGATTTCGCACATTGCATACAGGTGCTGTCCCTCATTTCCACTGCTGCACCACAAGATATAACCGGTAGATATAACCTATTGAGCAAGAAATTACATTTTTGTGCAAAATTAATTCACCTAGAAGAACGAGGAATGAAAGGAATAAAAAAAAATAAAAGACACCAGGAATGCGTAAGGAGCAATAACACGAAGGAAAAATGGGAAGCCAGAAGAGCAAAGTGACAGCAGGTATCGCTGCTCAGCAGAGGACAATGAAAGAAAATGCCCAGTCCTACCCTGCCTATGAGGGCTGCAAAGAAAAGGACAATTTTTAGTCACAACAGCCATTCATGTCAGGCACGTTACCAATGAGCAATGAAGAGCATGACAGATGGACAGACTCCACTGCAGGGATGTATTCAGTGAGACCCTATATTAGCACTTTAAAACAAGCCTGTTTGCAGCAGCTAGCTTCAGAGATCTAAGAAAGCACCCAAGGAGGGAGAAATGAAGGCTGCACACACACGTGGATAAACAGTCAGTAATTGGTTTATTTACAGCAGATAAAGTATAAAGCTTCCACAGGGCATGGTGTTGAATAGACACAACACTGCGTGTCAAATCTCAGTATATGTGAGCAGGAGGACACCAAAACAAAACAACCCTGCAAAATACCCCCCTCAATTCTTAATTTTTATTTTTATTAGCCACCCTTTTAATCTGCAGAAAATGGGTACTGTTTCCATCAATACAGATACCTTAATGTAAAACAAATCTCCATGACAATGAGACACCACTAGTTTTTACATCAGTAAAAGTGGTCAAGACCAAACCCAGGCAGCGTGTGTAAACTGGTGGCTACTCCTGTGGCCTGAGTTTAGTGGTGCCCTGCTCCTAAGAACAACTGCACTGTCAGGCAGAGTCAGCCAAACACCCACCTTTTCAGTGTAAAAATACTTCTTCCATGATGAAACCACCATCAAACCTTCAAAACAGACTTGGTTTTCCAGCAGATACTGGTTTATTTTGTGTGAGAGGTTGAGCAGAGCATGGCTGCAGGCTCGGACCCCCCAGGGCAGGAGGCAGTGGAGACCCACCAGCTTTGCCATGCAGAGCAGGTTCTTTCTGGTGCTTCTTGAACCTTATTTAAAAGATTCCAGCTCTCTCTCTGCTTCTGGTAAGCAGGTAGATACCGATCTCAATTACAGAGGTGTAACACCAGTGATCTCACTGTGGGACATGAGAACCGTACAGCCCCGGTGCTAATGAAACCCCCTGACCAAGTGGTAGCTGTTAATTTCCCTTTGTGTTCGAAGAAACCACCAGCCTCTGGTCCCTAAGTGCTGCTTTACCCAGCCAAAGTCTGAGAGACGCTTCTCCCAGGCTGCAGGATCTGCCTGCATCCCAACGTATTCAGAAGAAATAAGCCTAACTATTTTGCAAGTGGATTAAGCTAAAGCAAAAAAATAAAGCAGATTTATTCTGTAATAAATATGTCCAGATATGAAGCTATTTTAACGTAATCGTTGTCCCTGTAAATATATTTCTCCTTAATCTGCAATAACTTCCATGCACAGAGATATCCTCACACACAGTTGGTATTATGAAGAATTTAAGGCCATTCTGTAATTTTTTTTAAATACTTATGTTCAAAGGACTCTTAAAAAAATCTGTTAAGATGTCTCGTCAACTGACAAGACCACAGAGAAATAAAATAAGACTGTTGACCCATATCAATGACCACTTCCATATCAACAAGCAGTTCCTGATGGCAAAATTTCAACTCTAGGGTAGGGGTGAGGTTAATTGAAGTAGTCATAACAAAACAGAGGTATTAAACTTTCTTCCTTGCAGAAATGGACTGTGTTAACACTGACAGTGCAAACCCCAGAAAAAGAACTCCTCTTAAGAGCTGCTTGCTTTGGTATTCTCTCATCTTTAGAACACTGCCTGTTTGAGGCCAAAAAAGAAAAGAAGAGTATTAAAAGTTTATTAAAAGCAAATTGCATTTTTAGAAAGTTGTCCTACCCTGTTAATCCAGCATCTGCACTGTGGGACATTATGTGTCATGTGTACATTAAAACATATTTATATAAATCTCTTCCTTAAACCCTCTTTTTAAGATGGTGAAGACCAAAGGCGGAAAGATTATCTGAATCAGTCTTCAGCCTTTATCAGGGAAGAAAGACAAGTACTGCTCAGATGCTGAAGGCATCTAAAGAGCTGGTCAGAGGGGCCAGCCAAAGGACACCACGCTGGGACCTGCCTGCTCCTCCTGAACCAGGACTTCATGTGGCCTTTGTGCTAAGAAGACCCCTGTAGACAAATCCTAACAGTTTTGGGGTTTTTTTTTTTCCCTTCCTTCCTCCTATAACCAAATAATTTACATGCAAATATTATGCCTGAAGGTAACTGGCAGAACCACAGATGGAAAAAAGAAAGAAGCCACAATGAATATTTAGTTTGATGACAGAATAACAAGTGCCAAGTTTGGAGCTGTTCCTGTATAGCAACACCAAGTGAAAGAAAAAAAAAAAAGAGGGCAAACTGCAATTGTCAGTCCTCATCTAGTGCCACAGGACAAGGCACAATGAAGTTTTTCTAGCTGGCTACAGAAACCATACAGTTTAGACTACCACCGAATTATCGAGTAGCTTTTCCTATCCCAAAGTATTCCAGCTCTTACTCCCCGATTTACACTGTGGCAGTGCTGAGATTATAGCCATTAAGGCCCCTTTCAAACCAGATGTAGAAAAGTAATTCCTTTGCTACTCCAAGAGGAAATCAGTAGACCTCTGGGGAATCCACACGCAGCTTGCATCAACAGCAATAGTTTCAGTCTTACGTCACCATGAACTTCTGTCTTGGCAGAAACCCAGTAAACAGGGTCCAGACTCAAAAAAGTGAGTCCAGGACTACCCCAAACAGAGGATAATCTCAGATACTGAAGTTCTGAGGAACAATCCAGACAATCTTTTCTTTTTTTGTTTTTCCTTAGTACAACACCAGCTTTCACCAGCAGAAAAGCTGCAGGTCCTGAGCCTGTGCAGATGATCTTTCAGATGCAAATGGTCTTCCAAAATTTGCACAATCTTTTCTGCCTCTGCTGCTTCCTATCGCTTTCCTAAGGAACATCAATATGCAATCAAGATTGAAGGCTTTTAAGGATGGAAACCGGGTAGGTGGCAACCAGCCTGACTAGTCCTTCTCTGCAAAGGTATCCTGCTGGTTTCAGCAGCTGCAAGCCATCAGACCTTCCACTGATGAACAACTGGCATGCACACATGCAGATCCATTCGCACATGACCCACATGTCCAACAAACCTCAAATCGATGAACACATTGTGTAAGGGTGATTTATGTGCCAAGGGAGAGCATCCATTTCCCAGCAAAACTGGAATTTTGCACCAGCTAGGCAACAAGCCTCCTGGCTTTTGTCTTCACTGCTGCAGAAGAAGTGAAAGTTGGGAATCACGAGGAAACTGAGGTGCTGGAGACAGGCTGGCCTTGAAGTTACTCATGGGAAGGGAAAGTGTTGAAGAACCAGAACAGCAGGAGAAACCAAAACATGGAAATGTGTCCCTTACCCTACAAACGTGTAGTATCTCAAGGTGCTATTAATGGAACAGCAGCAGCCAGATGGCTGTAAGAATTTCAGCAGCCAGGGGAAGACCTAATTTAAGAAGCCTCCCACACAGCCACCAAGAAAATGGATTGTTAACAACTGCTCGTAAAACCACAGCAAAACCCCTGGCATCCATAAAGATGAAGCTTCTTGTGAACCACTGAATAGGGTGCACACAGGTCCTAAAGCACTCTGCCAACGAACCAACAAACAATAACTCGCACTCTGCCAATGCTGGAAATTCATAGAAGCTCCATCCCCTGTGTTTCAGGCTGAGGTATCCAACACAGGCATGTGTGCAGCCCATGCCCTGTGAAGAGAGCATTTTCCCAAAACTGCAGAGCTCCTGCACACACATGGCATGGGCAGTCACTGGACCAGTGGCAGCAAGGGATGCCAGGACTGCCTGGAGATCTGGGAACCCAAGCAGTGCCATAACTAAAGCCAAGGCTCCACAAGCCCAGCAAGCCGGGACAAACGGCCAATGTGTAGCAAGATAGCAAATGCGGAGAGTAGGCTGCTACACCAGCTAGAAAAGCATAGTGCTCACCCAGCCAAGGAGTAAACATGTATCCTTGTCCCTTCCCAACTTCATCAACAAGGGAACCAGTGATACTCTACAGAGTTAGCAGCAAACATCTGCTAAGTCAGACTAATGAATTTGGTTTTAACTGCCAGTGACAGCGACCAAAAAAACCCACAAATTTAAGCCTGACGTAAAGTTATAGCTTTTTTTTTTTTTTTTAGCTTTTTCACAAGCATGCCAGCTTACTTATATGTGTGAACTGATAACATTTGCAGGCAAGATGACAAGCACATCACAAAAGCCAGAAGTTCCCAAAATTGATTCCAGGCCTTTTCCCCCAATAGCTCATTTAACACACGTGAAAGTGATGCTACAAAGGACTAGTAACAAGAATAGCTCCTCCTCCTTCTTATTTTTCACCTCATGGACACATTGGAGAGCTTTAGGAGGCATTAGAAAGGCAACAAGTGTTATGAGAGTTTAATACCACAAGATTGGCCCACCAGTATCCACAGCATGACCTAACTATAGTAAAAAAAATAATCCACTTATTAGAAAATATGCAATAACAATTGGTGCTGTAGTAAGGTGAGTGCTCTGACACTAGCATTAAGGGATTCAAAGAAATATTTTTTTTATATAAAGAAAAATTATGATACCCTAAATAGGGCAGCTTTTCAGGGCAACAGCTTTTGGCATTCAAAAATTCAAGTCCCATGATAAGAGATCTCTCTAACAACAATGGGAAGGGGGGGTGGAAAGCTGCACTAAAAATTTAATTTGCATGACACACCTATCTGCATTTCTTCTAGTGATTCTTGGAAAGACAGGAGAAATGCAGATAAAGGGAGAAGTGTGTGTGGAAGGCAGGGTGTGGAAGGGGATCGAGAAGGGAGTGTTAGACTCTCAAAGACCCAGGAGAAAGTTTTTTGGTCAAGACAATTTTTGAATGCTTCAACCAACCCCCTTATCCTTCCCTCCACCTTCCCCCCTACTAAGTATTTAGCTGAAAGAGACATATCTCTAAGAAATTTAATATACCTGAATCATAAAACTCTGTATGATGGTACTTCTTTAAGGGCAAAAAAAAAGGTCTAGCAAGGAGACCTGCGTAGAGAGATTGGCTTCCTGCTACTTATGAATAAAACCACAGCTTTGTGAGAGGAAGATGGTGTAACTCACTATGACCACAGCTACTGCCAAAGTCACCCAAAAATATCTCCTCTGCACTCACACATGTACTTTTGGTGCCCTGCTTCCTAGAGCGTATGACTGGAGCGTTTGCAAGTGAAGAAGTTCTGCCTGGTTACGAGCGCCAAGGGAACCTGCATTTTCACACATCTTTTGACCAGAGCCTGAGCGCTTCTGGTTTATTTGTCAAATAGGATCCCCAGTAATATCGATCCTGGACATTGTGATGCTGCTAGACTTGTCAGAGGGACTGCACAGAGTAAAAAGATAATTGCAGTTTTCAAAAACAATATAGATGGTAATTTTCTGAACTGATTTAAGCTGTCTTTGACTGTGAAGAACATTTTCCTCTAATAAACCCTATGCAGACCTTCTGCATCAGGCTCACTGATTCACATGAAAAAAAGCTGAATGTTGCCTCCCCGAGAAGGAAGAGGAAAGGAATAGAGAAAACCAAATAGGATGGTTAATCTGGGATGTTTACTTGCCATTTCTGAACTGGGTTTCTCTAAGACAATGGGAAACAAGGCTGCATTGGAAAACAGTTTGATGAAGCATATATCTGATATTTTTACAATACAAGTTCAGGCTGATTTTGACTGAGAGATACTAGGAAATTTGATCCCAACAAATGTGGAGCTGCCCTAAGGTAAAAAAAAAAGCAAAAGCAGAAGGGAGGGTGCAGTTCCCGAGTCCTGAATCTCACTTCTGGCCATATTTGCCATTCACGGGTACTTTGTTCCTTTAGCCAAAACCCATCTAAAGATAAGAGATTTTAATCTAATTTTTTATGAGTGCCAAATAGATAGATTGAACACACCATTATACAAATCAGACAGTTGGGAAATACCACAGTGCACTATGAAAATCTGCTAAAAATTCATCAGGAATCTAGGTTCGCCCACAGTTCGCTCTGGGAGTGAAGTTCCCAACCGAACGTGTAGGAATAGGAGAGATCTTGATCCCTGG